>UZAN01041847.1:21407-37095 GCA_900618425.1 Echinostoma caproni
ATAACAAGAATAAAACATATCAAAAACGCGGTTTGAAAGGTCGATCAGAAATGCTGTATTAGACAACCAAGGAGTGTTTAAGAGAGAACAGACGATACATACTTGGAGAGGCTCTCCTAGTAGAGCAATATCGTCTGGGGAAAGGTCACACTGACAATTCGTGATGTGCTTAGGTCCATTAGAATAATGTCCTGAGTGAGAGTAAATCTTAGGTTTGCTCAGGATCCAGTTATTTTGTTTGGCGTGCAAGGGGAAGATATGTTTGTTGCAAATGTGGCCTCTTGATTCGTGATTATTTAATCTGGAGGAGGGGATCCAGGATCAATGAGGTTGAAACAGACTAATTGATACAGGGAGTGGTTAAATCCACCAACTTTTGGCACCAAGCTGTTTGTAAGAGCTTGGGCAATATTTGATGGGAAGTAATCAGAAACAAATTGTCGATATCTGATAAACTACTCTGAGAAACAATGTTTATGGGGGTGGTTTTGATAAAAAGAAGCGGATCATTTTGCGGTGGCAGACGACAGTCAAGAAATCAATGTTATTTTGGAGCGTATTTAAGAACTAACTCGAAAATCAAACGTCCCCTTTTGATGTTGTGGATAACCAAACTGTCTCCCAGTTTCTTCCTGAACCGTTGATTACCGTGTGTGAATCAGACGGAATTTTCGATATGAAACACGAAACCATCCGCATCATCGTTGAGCCATGACTCTCTGGAAACACACACGAAGTGCGATATTCCTTTTACTGAAGCCGGTAGAACAAACTCGGAAACTTTCTAAACGAACAACGGATATTGGTACTCAAAATTGTGTGCACAGTACTCTTGCTGGGTGCGACTACAGCAACCGAGTTCAGTTAACCAACCTGTACGTATGCATTTTCCGCGTTTGGACGGTCAATTATTGACTGGCACTCAGACCAATACAGCATGATCTTGGGTAAACAAATCACGAATTTGTGGCATGATTTCAATCGGACAAAGTATGCCTACTGAGTAATATGATCACTAAATTCCTGAGAGCAACGTCGGTACAACAAACCTGTATTGGAGCTATTTATGAGGTTAACAAACCCATTTAGTAACCAAAGTGTTTTCGGACACGTGAAGTTACAATCAACCTTGCACAGAAAAAAACAGATGTGTTAATTTCATGTATATTCACTGAGTAATTTATTCTTTTCCGTTTGTTCCACTCTTATTGTGTGGATACTAGCATAAACAGTTTGTCATGAGGAGAAAAGTCACCATACAAAGCACCATGTCGTGACAGAAAAAGCAAGGAAAGCTGGGTAAGAAAAATCTTGTGGGAAATAAAATGGTGACGTCAGCCTTGCGGTGAGTGCACAATGGCATTTCTTCTGATGTCATCACCGTGTGACAAGGATGACTGTTGCAAACATTTGCAACATTGTTCCGAGGGCAGAGCAGGCGGGAGGCTCATAGAACGTCTTTCTGTGGTCGGGTTGATTTGGATTGAACAACTCATTGGGTATTAAAATTAGGTGAGCAAAAGTGTAATATACAAATATCCACACAAATATTAACTTGACAAAGTGTTTTCAGTGCACTACGGTATTCAGCAGTTGCTCGTGCGAATTCTAATGGCTATGGGATGATGGAATATGCAGTGTATTATATGATGACCTGTACAGGTGTTTATATTTTATGCCATCATTGTACTGTCATCCTATGGGGATTAGAAGTTTGACTCAGTAAAGTTGATTTCAAGTCAGGTCAAATCAAACTAAGCCCGATCCTCCCAAGAGGTAAACTGTCAGTGAATTTCACAAAAAAGTGGGGCAAAAACGCACTGCAGTGTGAGGGAGTGATACAAAGAGGATAGCGCACTGCGAGCAAAAAGATGATATTAGTTTAGAAATTAATAAATAAATTGACTCGTGAGATGTTCCACCAGACATGTTATTCGATCTTGACAAATTTGAATAATGCTCATTGTATTTGCTTGTGACGGAAACTCTAGCATGCACTAGCCGGAACAGAGGCGTGATGAGGGACGAGCGAGCAGTATCTGCAAAGACCGGAGGCATTTTTACGTCCCTGACTAGACCAAATAATGAATGGGTAGAACTTCAAGATGAATGTGTCATAATTTGCAGTCCACATAATGAGCGCAACAGGCACCAGCGCAAATGTGGTGCAGAAAAATAGAAGGAGTTACCTGAGTGATTAAAACTCCCATTGCGGATCGAAATGGTGACGTTAAAAATTGCATCAGATCAAGAAGTAACTGGAATTGCTCTAAATTTGACGAAAAACGATTTTAACTGGAAAAAACCTCAAATTTTATCAACAGGTACGGCATCACATAAGCTGCGCCCGAACTTCTGGTTATTACCGTGTGATTTATTGTAGTGCAATTTTCATGGGCATTAAGTCTCCTGGAAATTTTGGAAAAGGGAACGTGACTTTATGCTTTTCCAGCATAATGTCCAAGCTCTTATACAATTAGCGTCTTCACAAAGTGTCGCACAACCTCTGGCCAGTGAGGCTCTCGATACACATATAGGTAGGACACACTTCTCACAGTAGATCCTCCGTGAAGGAAGCTTCTAAGCATCCTGAAAGGCAGAAAAAATACAAAAATCAACCATAAGCTAAAAGGTCCAGTGAGACATGCACGTGACTCACTATCAAATCAAAATGGCTCCACCCATGTCTTCATCACAACACTTCCTGAAATCGTGCGGTGATTCGTTCAAAGCATACGATAGCAATTTTTCGTAGTCTTAAGGCATATTTTGCAGGGTGAAATCAAACGTTTCCCGGGATCTGAGTGGTAATCCGTACTCCAACCAAAAAGAAGGCGCAATGAAGCATCAGTGTGGTGCATTTCATGAATTTACTGCTAAAAGTTTACGAAAAATCTCAGAAAAGTGGAATGCGCTCAAGTGGTTTTGTACATGCATGGATTCACCGCTTGTTGGTAAAACCAAACTGGTGAGAAACGGGAATCAAACTTCAGCTTATCCTAGTCCTTTTAAGATGATTTCAATTTAGTTTCGGATGAATTTACCGAACACTTACCAAAAGCACTCTACTCAAGGTGTGAATGATATTTCCGAATACGGAAATTTCAACCGTGGATTTTGTTGGATCCGATGGCTAATTTTAGTGACAATGTATCGGGATGGATTAGCATGATTCTGTGTCGCTCGTGGGGATGTCAGTGTTGTGGTATCGCATGTTTGATTCCAAAATATACATTCAGCCACTCTGCTGGCTCGTGTGATTTTGTCCCCAAACGTTACCCGCTCGTTTCAGTTTACGTCAACTTGAAAACCGATTGTGAGTCATCGTTGATTGGTCAGTGTCAATTGGGAAACCCATTCATCCTTCAATAAAGCATGATTATTGAAGAGATTTACTTTGTCCTCGGTTTCGCTTAACTTTATCATAACGAGCTTCTATGCATACACGGTTATCCCTGTTGTAGCGTTACATGTGTAATGGTCTTAAAAATGACTTTTTAAACTATAAATTTTATTTCTTGTGCAGGGTCATTTTAAAGGCAATTCAATGTATTCAGTAGTTTATTTCGTAACGGCCATAGATGTTGAACGTGTCTGCTTACCAATTGTATAGGTCAAACGACTGGTTCAGGAGTGATTCTTCTGGATCACAACGTCGATCTCGGTGGTTTGAGCCCAGGCCAGGGACAGAAAATGATTACGTATGGGTTGCAGCACGGGCGAGATCAGTATCCTGTGTTCTATGTTCCTGTTCGAGTAACTTTTTAAACCTACTGAAAACTTTTGAAATATGTTCATATCTAAGAAACGTGGAAATACGTCAAACAAGCACCAAAACAAGAATCGGTTGTGGGATGTTGAAATTTTGTGTATTCTTTTCAATCCCTAACTTTAAAAAGCAAGCATATTGGGTTAATACATTTTAGCGAATGAACGTGTACATATGGACAGAGACTAGTAAAATTAAGAGAAAGTGGTCACACCCATAGCCAGTGAACTGATTATCGCAATAACTTTAGGGCACACGAAACTGGGTGAATTAAACTTCTCACGGTGAATCTGGGGAGTACACGTTTCTGGCCGGAGATGCTCTACGAGAAGTAGAGTTCCTAAAGATTGTTGCCTTGAAATTATTTCTCTGTAAGACATTCATAGTAAACAACCGAAAAGTGTAATCCCTCTCCGAAAGCCTCACCCCCACCCCCACAAAAAAGCTGTCTATATCAAACTATCGTGCGAGGGCAATCACTTTTTGAACGGTGTGGTTCAAAAGTTAAAGTCAGCTCTGAACTGCACACCCTCAACTGCTGAATTTTGACATTTTGTCTCTGTTTGTGTAAGAAGCTAGGCAAGCGTTGTATCATTTCAAATGTAGTTACGGTGTCCCAAACACGGGACAGAACCAACCGTCAGTCATGACAAAGAAGGGTCGAACACAGTCCAAATTGGTTGAAGAAGTGGACGAAGTTACCCACACCGGATTTTCGGGCGAACACAAGGAACTCGGAGAAATACTTCAGGCCACCTATAATTGATTGATCCCATTTCTTGCTGCTAAAGTCCTTGCAATCAGTGACACGTTAATAATCGGATTACGTCAGATCGTTTTGAGCTCCCTAAAGTTATTGGCATAATCATTGTACTTGCTGTGGAGATGATCTCTTGTTCTTAATTTCATCACCCCCCCCTCCTTCCCACTGTTTAGGTGTACATGTTCATTCGCTGTAGGATGTATTATGTCACTGTGCTTGGTTGTCTTGGGTCAGCGATTGAGGAGATTAAACGAAATGTTAACATCCCACATTCAAGTCTTCCTTCGGTTTTTCTTTGACGATTAAAAGAGGACCCAGTATTTCAAGGTGTTTTCCATAGTTTTCACTAAATGTACAAAGCTACTCGCAAAAGGGAACAGAACGCACCGGCCAGGGTTGTGACTCATGCCTTCACTATTTGGTGCCGTAACGGTATGAGCATATTTGATCCTCAGCAATTCAGAGGTTGCGGTTTCAAGAACTATGAATGTTCCAGCGTAGAATATTACTGCTTTTCATTAGTAAATTGCCATGATAATTTAAACAACAGCTTACGTATAGAGTTGAATCTCTGTTTCAGTGACTCTTGATACATAAGCTCATTTAAATTTTTTTACAGGGAAGCGAACAAGCTCGTTTCCATTGATTCGTTGTTATGCCAATACATCGCATTAAATATCTCGCTGTAGATACACACAGCTATTATACTTGCTGATAGACTGCATGACTGCGAACCACTGAAAACGAGCTTGTTCATCAGTGCCTCTTTTCTGTTCGAAATGTGATCTATGAGACTGGTCATTCATGAGCTTATCTTCATGGACGAGTCAAATAAAGTGAGCAGCTAGAAACAAAACTGGACACGTTCTACAGCCAAAATTAATCTATGAAGGTCAACCGAAGTTGTTTCTGTTTTCCTGTCCTAGATTTTTAATGGTACCCGCTGAGGATCTCACGCAGTAATGACTACCCACCGTATTTGTATTTGTATAGTTTTTCACATGATCAGATGTCTGCATTTCAGTCAAAAATTACACATCTCATCAAAAGAAGGAAAGATACAAGTAAAATATTCAACCTCCAAGGTTACTGAGAAATTCTAAAGAAACGCGCAGTCGGTTTATAAGGATTCTGGTGAGATAAGGAATTGGGGAATTTCTGAAGAGGTTATTGTGAGAGGGTAATAATCGATAGGTGAAACACCTAGATGTATAAGAGCAGTATTTGGATAGATCACGATGTAAACGATGGCTGGGGTCAGAGAGGATTTTCTGTGTAAATGTTTCACATGCGGACTAGTGGAGGTCACGCAGTTTTTTAGAAAGCTCATCAACGGATATAAAAGACAAACAACTGATGATCGACAAAGCTGGATGAAGAATTTTGAAGTCTTTCTTTAGTAGACCAGCAAAACGCCACAGGGGAGCAATAGGAAAGAGCGGGAAAATATTGATAAACAAAAAGAGAAACGATTTTTTGCTTGGCGTTGAACTGCCTAAGTTTTTTGAAGTTGAAAAGGTAATCCACGAAATTTCTGTACAGAGTTGTAAATATGGAGATGTCCACTTTACGTTGGTGCTAATTGTAACTCCTAGATACTTCACAGAATATACTGTAGCTAGGGGATCTTCGTTTAGAACCGAGGGGTCACGAGGATAAAGAGATCGAGAGAGAGAGAGAGTGAAGTGCATTCGAAGCATTTGGATAAATTTAGAGATAGTCTAGAACAAACGGAAAATTCGTGGATATAAGATGAACTATTCGAGAAATTTAGATGGTCCTCAGGCACCAAAATAGCTTGGCCGAGGGTTACGTCATCAGTGTATTTAAATAACTTGGCTGAAAAACTCGCTGACAGATCACTGATGTAGGTCGAAAACAAGACCGGAGACAGTGCAGCACTCTGTAGCACTCCGGAATTGTTCACGAGTGGTTTAGACGTTTACCTACCAAACCGAGTATGTTGAGTTCTGTTTATGATGTAGTCGGCGAGCCATGCCAGCCACCGTGCGAAAATTGCGATGTTTTATACACATGAAAAGAATGCACTTGGACAACCGGTGTAGTATGTCTAAATTAATTTATGGTTCTACTGTCAGGTGGGTCAACATTAAGCACATACATGAAAAACCTTGCTAATTGGGATACATGTTTCCTCAAAATCGAAAGATTGATCATTATAACATGGAGAAAATATTGAATGACATACATTAAGGCCGAAGTCAAACTGAGATTCCCCGGGTGGACATCAATTAACTCGTCTCGTTTTCAGCTAGAATATTCAAGGGGTGAAATAAGTTTCTGAAAAAATTGATTACTGCAAGGAAGCTTTCCTTCATCGCCAAACATCTTATACATGTCTACTTAATCTGCATCCCGATAACCGGAATTGTTCTATTTTAAGGTGTCACCTTTACTCCTCAAGTTCAATGGTATAAGGAGCATTATAATGTGACAAGAAAAAACAGCCGGAAATTTTTTACTCGTAAATTTTCATTGATTACACGCCCCTTTTTTAAATCATTGATCTACTGCTCCATCATAGCGGTTGCTATCATCACAGACCGCTAGCAAGTGGTTTGAAGGTTGTCACAAAATCTCTTTCCCACTCCTCACGGCACTCAGATGTGACAAGTAACGTGCACACACGGTAAAAGAAGTAATCATAATACTGCTAGTGGCAGTAGTGTTATAATTCTACAAGGCGGTACCAGAGCGAGGACACTTGTTCATGAAGAATAACTGTAAGGGATTCGGTAAATTGTCATACGTGCAACGAAATGTCTCATTTGGAACAAGTCATCAGAATTCCAACAAACACTTAAGATAAATAATATGTGATAAATAAATAAATTTTGAACACGGTAATTCGCTCTAGAATGTATTTTTCATCTGTGAAAATTGGGAGCAGCCATCGATGAGGTTCTTTTGCGCAATCAGAACGTACTACTCAAAACAATAGCAGTATTAATAGGATGGCGAATGGCACGGAGGAATTGTAAGATAAGAATTGCAAAAGGTAGAAAATGAACTACAATCTTTTGATGGCAGTCGAGCAAAATACATGCTCCAATTTTCATCCCTGATTCAAGATGATGCCGACGAAACTGGAGCAATTCGATTGCAGTATTAAATAAGATAATAGAAAAAATCAATCAAATATTTAACTTAAAAACGATCGTTTAAGTCGCGTCTCGAAAAACATTGCTATAATCAAGCTTTTACTAGCTACCCGTGATATCGATCAATTTATAAAGCGTACCACACAAATGAATTGGTTTTTCTCACGTTTTCGTCCGGATCAGACACAGTTAAACCAGTTAAAACAATGTAATCTGTACTGGTTTAGAAGTCCTTGATTACACTTCCTCCATTTTCTGATATTCTTTCTTTAAGTGAGCCAGCCACTGAATAGCTTTAATCAGAAACTGGTTGAGATCAGAAAATTTTCCTCATCTCGTTCACAGCGGACTATCTCGACCAGTTATGTAAGTCTTGTGCGCAGTTGGAACAAATTCCCTCTTCAATTATTGTCTGAGCAGCAAACTGTACACTCCAAAGAGTGGATTTTTCCCACTCTTTTTACATCACGGACCAGGTGAATTAACGAATTTGCGGTTCCTGTCATTACATGTAGACACGTATTGTAAGTCATTTTACTGAATTTTATGAGTGCCAACATACTACCGCATTCTCCTTACTTTGTTAAGGAGTGGGCTATCATCGCTTTGTTCGCTTTTTCCACATGCTCTAAACGTTTGAAGTGGTGAAATCTAATGATCCGTGAAGTATGTAAGATTTGCCATTCAGCAGCTTGTACAGCACTAACAGTCTCTTATTTGAATGCAATGAAATGCGAGAGTTATTGACAATTTGGTTTGATCATATGGTGTCAGTTGTTTGTTCTGTTTCTCTTCTTTGGTGTGCGATCCGAAATACATTCACTGTTCCTTTAGTTCGTGACTTCTTTCGTTTTTTTTATTTTCATATTTCATTTTCATTTTACTTCCTTTTATTGAGTACTACAAGATACAATTTTCAGGAAGGGGTAAGAGGGCAATCGAAGAGAGCTGCCATACAACACACATAATGGGGAAAGACAGACGGTTCTAGTGGGATTCGAATACACGTCCTCTGAGGTGACGTTACCACCGGGCCACCACCGCCCTTATTCGCCAGCTTTCATCGTTCTTATTGAGACTTTTATTGAGTTGAAGTTGAAGACGTTCACTAACTCTGTTTCAATCCGGGACGGTTGAGATTTATCACTTTTGAGAAAATCATTATCCCGGACAGATATCAGGCTTGGACCAATAAGTAAACTTCGAAGCCTCGTACTCGGCAGGTTGTAGAGTTTTCAAAGCAAGCCCTAATCCATATCCTTGGGAATCAAGAGTAGCTGCGCTGGGCAAATGAACATGATTTGTCCGCGCTTTCGAATTTTGGCGATCACTCCTGAATCGAAGGGCGGAGCGTATCGAAACCGGCACGTGATCAGATTCAACGCACGTTTGTGTAGCAATTGTTCAAATGTCACCGCTTATCCACCAGCCGTAAACGTGCAGTCAAAGTTTGCATATACAACCGAATTTCACTTGACTAGCCACTTGATCTGGAACGTTCTGCATATAACTGTCAGGTGGACAGACCCAGCTTAGTTGAGTTAACTACGGTCGCACATCACACAGTGGAACATATTACACAATTTTCACCGATCCAGCGGATTCTCTCAGTCATCGTGCCAAGTCAAGTGTTTTTTCAAGTCAAGAAACCCGAAGGGTGAATTTTCAGCAATTTATGAACTTTCACATAAGGTATGGAATTACTCGGTTTTTATAGGTGGAAGTACGTGCAAGACCAAGGTAATATTTGAAGTGAATTACTGGGGTTCACCACGGCTTTCGCGATTTCTCGTTGCAGACAGTGACTTTTATCACGTGTTATCCTGCCAATAAAGATCTCACAAGCGTCAACATGCTTGGAGATAAAGGAATTAATCAAAACGACTCTATCAACTAAACTGTAGAAGGAGAAAAGTTCAAGGGACCTAGAAAATAACGTGAAATCTTTTTCTCTTAAACCAGGGATAAATATCCGGAAGCAGTCTAGCCAGTGTAAAAGGATACAAGCAATCATAAATTCAACAATTAGATTGTGTGTGACAGACAGTTTCCTGCGCCTGTAGGCATAAAAACACAGTTTTCGAATATTTGCAAACATTTTGATGAAATGAGCAAACCGGGATAGGTTATGGGGGGGGGGGGGACGGAAACATTAAAGAGCATGTAAATCGATTGTGTCGGGCCGGCTGCAGCACGGTCCGTGATGAGTATCCAGCTAAAATCAGCCCCAACCCAAACGGCATTGATTTCCGGGGGTCTTTGGGACGCGCAGTAGCTTAAAACTGTGCAAAGGCATGAGCACGCAGCTGGTAAACAGCCTAAAAACAAAGGCGCAACAACTACTACGAGCCGATGCTCAAACAGTATTGGCTCAGGTTGAGATCCCTACAACTGTGCAAGATCGTGGAAAATTCTCGATCGAGATCATGAAACGGGCCGAAGGGGAATTTAACTGGTTGAGAGTGAAAAGGCAGTATAGAACAAACAAGCAATTCGCATTTTGTTAACTTAGTTTGTTATTGCATCGCTGTGGCGGTCATAGAAAACACCGTAGGAACGTTTGACATAAAAAGAACCATCAGTTACGTAAAGTTGGATTACACTGAGAGTATCATTCGCTTCATGGGGTCGTTTGGACGTTTGCTGTAGTGGCAGTCATTTTTGACGATTTCGGGGTTTAAGGCCAGTGTGGAGCTAGGTTTTGATGCACACAATGTACATGAACGTCACCACACGGCCGTCCAAGCCTAATAAAATGGAAGTTATCATTAGTTGGTAAACAACTCATTAGCAGGACGAGGAGGAGAGTTACGCAAATGTTGACTTGAGCCCATTTGAAGTCACGTTTGTCACTTTCAGAGACGGACTGCTGGCTACAACGGCGACTCAATTACGTGAATCGCAACTGCAATACAGTTGTGTCATTTAAAGTGGTAACTTGGAATTACTTGTACGATCATGCCTGACATAATCATGACCAGAACGCCTCCAATCAGTTTGTAAGGTTGAATGAATTCCGCAGATGAATTTTCAGACCTACCGGAAGGGGTGTTATAACAATACTCAGATGGCGAAGACAAACTGTCCTACATCGAAAACGGCTACAAGATAACAAGTAAATTTCAGTGTTGCGCATCGTTGCCCGGATCAAATAAGCACCGATCGGTCAGACAACAACTGAGTGATGGTTAAGTAATGATCTGTTGGGACACTGTCAATGTAGCGAATAAACTTGCTTCATCTATCGGCTAATCACAGTGCAACAAATCCCACAGAGAACACCGCAAGGAGATATGGAAACCCGGTGATTCGTGAGTACAAAATGGAGGGGTTGGGTGCGTAAGGTGAGTGTGCAAGTGCTGATCGCATGATTGGGGATACTCGTTTTGCGCAGTGTGAACTTTTGACTGCAATATTCCTTCTTCTTCTTCTGCTTACATACCAGTGGCATCTCATCATGTTTAACGTGACCGTTGCTGCTATTTGCCTCAGAAGTTAAGCCTAATTTTTCATCGGTGTATAGAGACAAACACGTTTTAAGTCGAATTTGGGATTCTCCTTGCCCGTGATATGGGTCAAGGGATTGATTTTAGTAAATAAAAACAGACAAACGAATCATGGTATTATATCCTCGATTCCGAGGTCAAGTGGAAAGTATACTCCTTTCAAAAAAGAGGCGTCCATTTAGACGAATTCAACACTGTATTTAGGTGTAACTTTTTTGACTGGTGGTCGAGCTGCACAGCTCAAACAGGAAATTCAGTCAAGGATCGAGGCCTTTCAAAGGCAACTGATTAATGTAGCCTATATGTGGATGCTAGTAACCCATTATTTGAAACGATTGTATCTCAAAGCGGATTTCCTCCATCTTTTCAGTCATTGGAACACTGTTCAGAAGTATGTCAAACAATTTCCTTATATGAAGATCTAAACTGATTCGACCTTGTCGGAAAATAAATACCACCTCTTTGCTATTGACAACAACATTTCTCAGGCATAGTGATACGTGTATCAGAGCAAGGCAGAGTCAATCATACTATGAGGTGTTGAACAAACTCGTACAAGTTGACCCTCATTTTGGAGCTACGGTTCAGTTTCCAATATAATACATGTTTATAGGTGACTATTGGTGAAATATATTCATTTAGAACTTTATCTCCTACGTCTACGCTCTTAGTTATCTTCTATCACCGTTTGAATTTGCGCAATCGTATTAGTAGTAGTAGTTCGAAAGTTGCAGATCAGAATTGAAAAAATGTTTTAAGCAAAGCAGCATGGGAATTCATTCTTTCTACTGAATGATTCCTGGTTCATGAGATTGTTTATTAAGTTGGACACATGTATTCTAAATAGCTAATCGCTTTCCATGCAGTAAACGAACCGATTCAAGAACATTTTCTAGCTTCAGTAAATTGATAAATTATTCGGCTACAAACCACTCACGCATTACCTTTAATCCTGAAGGAACTAAAATATGTTCAAAAAACATACATTTTGACCTTCAAACGTTGGCCTTAAGGTGTGCGGCTCGCTAAGCAAGTGCCCAGTGGTATCACCGTACCCAATCCGTATGACACATTCAAGAAATTTCGTGAATGAGGCTCAACCCATTACGCATCGTGAGTAACCAATGTGATGAATGTCAGGGTGTTCAACGCGTTTGATCAACATTTTTAGTGGTCATTTCACTTCCTTGTAGTCAACAGCTTCCGAAATGCAAGTAAGCATGGGATGGATAATTTAATGATGGATGCATGCTAAATTGTTAGTATGACCAAACATTTCACAGAAACTCGAGAAAAAATTATAAATCTGTCCTATGCTGAAATTTGAAAAAACATTTTGTATGACTACGCGGAAATCATAAAAGGTTCGTTTTTTTCATTGTAAAATATAAAACCACAATAATAATAGAATAAGACAATAAAAATCGGGACAACTACTTTCTTTCTTTGAGGACTGATCAGCCGTGCAGATTGATTTTTCTACCCTTCTCATGCTTTTAATAACGAGTCTTCTAGTGTGTCTCCTTTGCACCTGGATGTTAGGTCGTGTTCGTCGATCGATTATTGATTTGAAAACGTCAAGTTTCAATAGACAAACCACAAGGGTGTTTATGTAGTGACCGAAAGAGAGACTGAAGGGAACAACCCAGGCATGCAATCGTATATGCACATCCCATGATTGGGAGCGAGATTCAGCGATTTATCGTTATTTCGAGCAATCACTGCTGTTGTGACTTGCAGTCAAGTTAAACGTTTACGGCGCATCACGTGATTGACCGTTGCGGCCCGCCACCACACACACGTGCGCACCTCAAACGGACTTACTCTGTTAGAAAGTCGAACTGCCTCCGCGAATCAGAGGTCAGTATTGACCTGTCTGCATTGATTGGTTCGTTGGCTGCTCAGCGTGACGACACTCCTATTGGTAACGTTAGCACCAGTTTGTGCCTGCTTGCCCGCGTGTTGACGCACTGCTTTCTTACCGGCCTACGGACCGGCTACGTTTGCATTTACATAAAATAAGTACTGAATCCACTAATTTAGTACTTATTGACTTATAGAGGTTACAAGAACTGCCTCACCTAACCGGACGGGCCCAATAGGAGTTTGATTCTGCACATATAGTTGTCGCGTCTTGTATTGATTGATGGAAGCATGAATCACCTTAGTGTAACCACCAGTGGTTTTGTGATGCTAACAGACTATAGATCAGCCCAATCGACGAGAACCATGATGGAAACTCATCCTTGAATTCACGTTTACATCATGATCAGCTCGAAAAACAGCAAGGTTCCGATTGAAGTGATTGGTTTGAAAAAAACTGAATATATCGAACTATACGAAATCGAACTAAGATAAGAAAAGGTCTTTGCAGTCAATGAAGGTGAACCTAAGTGCGCTGCCACAACTTTGGAAATAAGCGAAATGCTTGTTCAGCTGCAACAAAACAGGGAGCCCTAAACCTTGTAATAGCCCGGCGAACGTTTTGGGATGTTTATGTCAAAATGTCATAAATACGCCGTGGTCGATAAATTTAATAGTTTTTCATGAAAGCTGGCTGAATGTATACGGTTGATAAGGATTACGGACGTACTTTGAACAAATCGCTTTCAATATTTGGTGCAGGTACTCAAAACTGTTTGAACAGCTAATTCGATCAATTGATTTCTGCAGGACAACAAATCCCAATGTTTTGGTATGTGTTTTAGTGAGTTGGATTCCAAGAGAGATTTTAGTCGGTTAGAAGCGCAAAAAACGTTTTCGAAAGAGATCCAGTAACAAAATAGTTCATATATCCCTTGCCCGTGTTCAAATTATCCTTGGATGATTCGTGACAGGGAACGACTTGAGCCCAAACACGATAACGCATTAACCGTGTCCAATGAGATGTGATCATTTAAAAAACCATCCATCATCTTTCGTTCCATTCAAAAAGAGAAGGAAATCGACCCAAGTCTTAGTGAGTGCCCTTTTATATTTTTAATTAATAATTATTATTCATTTTGTTCCTATGTATCTCTTTTTTCAAAAAGAATAACACTGACGACATCCACAGGTCTAATCGAACCTGAAGCAAAGGGGTCCCTGTGAAACACTTGTCGGTTGGTATAGGCGACAGCATTTATACTGAAGTAAATTTTATATCCAAATAATAATACACAAACCGTGGTGAGTCTTCATAGACGTGAATGGAATGGTTCAGAATGTAGCGAATACTCCCATCTCGTCAGTAGTGGTTGACCCAGACCATGATGAGTTAAGAGGTAACTGAATAGAGTGGAACAGTTTTTATTAACAGAAAATTAACATTGATAATAAGTAAAACGTAAAGTTTCTGTACACTAATAGTCGATTGGTCGATTAGGACGTTTTTGAGTCTTATCGACATCCACACCAACTTTATTATGAAGGCAGGTTAGGCATTTTTAATTGGCAATTATGCAGACTAGAAACTACGTACATCGAAGTAGACCAAATATAAATTATTTTCTATACCTAAAGCATTAATACAGATGATAAATATAATAAAACTGCGTTTGATCATAGCGAAAATATTTTGGGGCATCACAATCAACCAGTACTGTAACTTGTGGCACTATTAGTATGAGATACTATTCACTGATGTGAGTAGTTTGCCCGCACCAATGAGCGGTTATTGGTTTTCCAAGATGAGCTTGAGAGAATTGAAGGATTTACTTTTGCAACTACAAAGGAGAGAAATAGATTAACAGGCTGACGATAACTGGGGAAGACAGTATCACGAAGATAATAAACACTTGTCGCGAATTAGATGTTTCTTTTAATGATACCTCATTTAAATTTATCGGAGGCTTATATTGAAATAGAAAGACCCTCTTCCTCTGTCTTGAGGATTTGTAATGACAAGAACTTTTAATTCATGATTGAAAGTGACTTCAAAACCATCAGCCATGCAAAGCAAACGCACTGTACATCCTATCTAAGTAAGTACCGAGAATGTTTTATTCATTTTATGGCATACCGTTCTTCGTTTACAGTACAGGAATCAACTCAAGCGTTTGACGAACGAAGTAAGTTCATCGTGACTGGTCACATTCACAAAATGGACATGTGCTCTACTTGCTGGTTTGCATCAATGGGGCTGGACTCAGTTTTGTCTATCGGGAGTCATTTGGTTATCCCCATAGCCAATAAATGCATTTAACTAAGATTGTATTACTATTTGAGATTCCACTTATGGAAATCCATAACTGAAGAGTATTACGAGGTACCTTGGCTGGTGCTTTTGATGGATAAATTAGCTCCAAACAGAACAACCGAAATTGAATNTGAATAAATTATCTAAACAGTCCCACAGAACACACTTCAAATAGAACACGGAGTGGTGAACAAGCTCGTTTTCAGTGATTCGTAGTCATGCCAAATACATCACAATAGACATTACGCTGTTTATATATAAATCAGTATTCAACCATGAAAACGCAAATAAATGTTTCGGGAAAGGGAAAATAACCTCATGGGTTATCCGGGGCTAAGTTCATTTTGGGAC
>UZAN01041847.1:37479-50166 GCA_900618425.1 Echinostoma caproni
TAGAGGGGGCTGGTGCAGCCGAATTCCTATCGCTTCCGCTGTGGCTATCATACAACAGCGAACCTGCCTTGAGAGTCGACCACGAACCCGATACAGGGAACGGAATGCCTCGGTCAAATTCACAATATAAATTACTTGCCTGTGCACCGGTTTTTATTCTCCTAAAGCCAACACTTATAAACGTTATTATTATATTGGGTTTCACACTTTTCTGAGAATAGACTGTGTGCCAGGCAAATCGTGGTACAGTAATCGTGTGGGCTGAATACTGCCAGGTTACCCAGGCCAAGGCAGGCGGATTTTCTTGAGGAATTCATAACCGGAGCCTTTGGTTGACCAAAGCCTTATCCGCAATGCTGCGGGGCGGTGTTTGAAAACCGCAGTCCATTGGGAGCCGGATCCAGTTCATCGGATCACACGCCCTTTGGACGGGGTCAAACGTCCAAGGTGCCAAATACACCTCGAAACCACTGGCACAGCCGAAAAGGTCTGGGTGTGGTTTGTACGCCTCCTCATGGTTCGTTTGCAATCAGGGGTTTGGCCAACTCCCCTAGGTGAACTACCAGTGGTCCACCAACCCGATTATAGCCCGGGTTGTCGGTTTTTCGTCCTTTCACTTTGGTGCAAAAAACCACCACGAGAAGACAGGGAGTAGGGTTTCCTCAGCAGAGGCTGTTTGAGACGCTTGGTTGTCTGGGAGTGTTTCGCGAGGTGCACCCACCCCCGACTGTAATGAGGCTTTTGGAGGCACACTTGTTAACAGCATTTTTCTTAGACTTCATTTATCTGATCCATCTGATAATAGTGTTGACAATAAAAACGTCAGCTGGGTACATGCTTGTTGTGGCCTGCAGTCGAGTGAAATTCTTATCGCACATGACGTGAGTGACCCTTGCGGCCTGCCACCACACGCACGTACGCACATCATGCAGACATTACAAGGTCGATCCGCCTCAGCGAATCTGAGGTCCGTATTGATCTGTCCGCATTGTTTCATTACTGACTGGCGATACTGATGTACCTTGCCTCTCCTGCTAGCACCGATTGCTAATCTTGCCAGTATTTAGGAGTAGTGATCAAATTTTGTGGGAATTAGGTTTGATCCGAGTTACACAGCTTGCTTTTGTGCTTGTGCCAGAGCATGCTTCTGAGTGAATGTGTTCATTGGATCGAAAGTTCGTTTCCGGCAATCAGGTAAATCCAAGCGAAATGCTATCTCGATCGATAAAATCACTCCACTGTGGCCCTTTTGTTTTGGGTATTTTCTCAATTGTACGTATTGTTCCACTGATGAGAACAATAAGAATGATGATCAGTGTCGGTGTTATTTTTTTCCTCGAACCTTGAAGGAGGCAAACTATCAAAATTGACCATCTCGAAACGTAAGTTATTTAATTTACCCACTAATGTTTAATTATTTCTTTCAAAAATTTGCTTCACTGAGTTGAAGTTAATCAAAACATAACATGTATCCAGGAAACATTTGGGTTCCAACAAAGAAACAAAAATGGCAAACGCGGAATACCTATTGATCTGAATCATCATTGACTGATAGTCTAACAACCAAAACACATTCTTCAGCGAATTGTACTCGTTTACAATGATCCGTTTCATGAATCTCTATCGAGACTGAATGAATTTAAGAAAACGGCAATAGAAGATGGAGTGCATAGGTCATGACGCGCAGGACCTGAGCGTAAACTGGACATTGCGAACTTTTTAACTGGCAGACCAGTAAGGTACACTGTGTGTTTTATAGATAGTAAGAAATTTTAACAAACCGATTTTTTTAAATAAAATAATAAAAGAATGTTTCCACTGATTCACAATCACCCACCCAGTCCACATAACCAGTAATTTGATGAACTCGGATGAACAACATCGATTCGCGGTTAGCATATCGTCCTTGTACAGTTTAACGACCACCCCACCCCCATCCATACTGATTTGTAATGCCTTCTCCAAATCAAAATTGTTTTTTTGTTTAACTATATTGTTCAACTACAGTGATGCAAAGCGGAACCTTGCTTATGGCGCCATTTCTTGAGGTGACATTAATAAACTGGGTTGAAAATTTGCGTATGATAGAAACATGTCTTTAAGACTTCATATTTCCATGCAAAGAAACACTCGCTTTGACCATTCAGAGGCCCCCACACACACACACTCAAGCCATTTTAATTGATGAAGCCAGCCAGCACCTTATTCTGCTTCACGTCAGGCATATTGCAATGAGTCGGGGCCTAGGCTCCACATGACTATATAGAACACAGAGTGATCCGCCCAAGCTGTTTACTCTCTGCGTGAATCCGTACAAATATCTAACCAGTACCACAGAAATGTATCTGGTTATTCATTTGTGGGCATTTTTATTGACCGTGTATTCTCAGTCGCAGCATGATCGGACGAATTTCAAATTTACTGATTAGTATACACATACTTATCCTGTTTAGTCCAATCGCAATCGATATTTCTCTTGGGGAGGATAACCAAGATCTTCAGTATGGTGGACATAAATCATCTCTCTGATGGTATACATGCCTGATACTAGGGGAAAGTGAGAACACAAAAAAAGTTATTTAGTGAGAAATATTCGGTGAAAACGTGTAGATTAGCATTTTCAGAAAAGCAAACAAACCGCGTTTGATGAATAAATGACTGACAGAAATCACAAGCTTGGAATCTATGGCTTATTCGCGACCAAAAGGCACTCGAACGTCCGCAAAGAACAGCAACGAAAATGGTTACAATCTAAGACATGCGGTGAAAGTCTGCAAATCCTCGGACTCTTTTCATCTGAATACCGTCGAATAACCGGAGACATGATCCTCGTATATCAAATATTCCATCAACCTAATCACTCTTGCAGTACTCTCCACTAACACTATGAAGGAATGGTCAGCTGAGGAGAAATTTCATGTGAGTAATGGAGGATTTGGTTAAACTTCAAATGGGAGTTCGTCGTGTAAATGAGGCGTGGACTGAAAAGCTCGGAAGCACTGGACAGCTGTTTCGACCTGGTTGGGTCTCATCACCAGTGCGAATCCATCGACCCGACTGGGGATCGAACCCGGGACTTCATGGGGAGAACGCAAGCGTGCTACCCACTACGCCACCGATCAGCTGATCAGACCGCTTTTCATTTTCCATTTACACGATATAGCACAACCCATCTTTGAAAGTTTGTTGCGGGCCATCCATTTACACGATATAGCACAACCCATCTTTGAAAGTTTGTTGCGGGCCACGGACCCTGCTCAACTCAGCACTAACCTCGGTGGCGTAGTGGGTAGCACGCGTGCGTTCTCCCCATGAAGTCCCGGGTTCGATCCCCAGTCGGGTCGATGGATTCGCACTGGTGATGAGACCCAACCAGGTCGAAACAGCTGTCCAGTGCTTCCGAGCTTTTCAGTCCACGCTTCATTTGCTATATACACGACGAATTCCCATTTGAGGAGAAATTGTTTTAAACGTTTGCTCCAAAAGAGTCGACTGGATTGCGTGCTTCACTCTCTCAGTCTCAGAGTATGTAATATCTGGAACTCTCCTCCCTTTCAAGTTATTTGTGCTCCAACCATCGATTCATTCAAGTCACACCTTGATTAAACATTGAAACAAACCTAACTGTTCAGCACCCGTGAGTGTAGGTTATAATTTGCTATTTAATTGTACTACCAAACGAACCCAGTTTCCACAAATCCTACGGAATTCAATACGCATTAGCTTTTTCATAATCAAAATTTGAATTTGTGTTTGTCTCACAATATCACTGTGTCAGACAAACTAAAATGTATGTGGTGCGCGAGTTTTGATAATCTGTTTATAAAACATGTTGCACCCTGAAGGTTTCTCACCTATAGCACATGCTTGTTAATTTTCTAACAGCAGCTGTTGTCCTGCAGACGCGTAAGTTTCTTTGGGATATGTTTTGAGTTGGCATAAAACGCCTAAATTATCAATTCACAATAGAGCAAACTGAGAACTGGGTAGATTTCAAGAGGAACCGTGGATCAGATGCCACAAATTTTCAATAATTCCCTTGAATTAAGTGCGTGGTTCCCATTGCACTCAGAAAATTTGGAAAAAGCTTGGTAATTATGACCGCACAAAAGTATGCACTCTGCGGGTTAGACATATGACCAGTTAGTGGAGCAAGCAGACAGCAGAAATGGACGAATCACTATCGTAGTTGAGAGGTCAGTTGGGTCGAGCATTTCATTCGAGAACACAATGCATTTATTCGTGTTCAAAGCACTCGATGCGTGAACTGGGAAAGTTATGATGCACTGAGCAGCCGCCGAGACCTTGTTTTGTTTTATCAGCGGTGAAGATCAATCGGCTTAACAACGAGGGTCAACTCCTGACCACGCACATTTACAACGCAAGCACACCGCTAAAATAATCACCGGGCAGCTGATCAGATCTCTTGTTGTAAATTTGGGATGCACCATACGACCGGCCTAGTCTAAACCGTGATCCAAAACGGAACGAGTGGTAAGATTGACCAGGCACACGAACCATAAAGACCCGGTGAACGGTACATGAATTTGTCCGACTGCGATATTAAGAGCAATTCCCAAGAAAACCTGAAGAAAGGCTCAACGAGAGTAGTACCGTCCCCGAACCCGACCAGAAAGAGGACGAAAGACAGGCCTTCGAGCGAGGTTGTGTATTGAACTCGACCCAAAAGTCGAAGGCTGTGTGTGGACCATTCATCTGTTTAAATACAGTTTCGAGATCGGACAGAAATGACCTTGAAAATCAGCTGGCAAGTACAGAGTTATGAAAGAATGAACTAATCAGGATCGGCCATGGCCGGTGGGGTAGACTAAGGCTTTTCCAGCGCGAAAATTTGGAATAACAAATTTTATACAAAATGATTAAAAATATAAGGAAAACAGAGGGTAACTAGTCACTTTCATAGGGAAAAATGGTTTTTCCCCTATCGGTCTACATTCCGTAGTGCTTAACGTAGTTGACAACTTAATGGGTTACTTGCCAATATATCCAAAGAATCCCCGGGGTCACCTGCAGTGAAATATCTCTGACATCCGTGTTACGTATTTGCAATACTAAACTCCAAAAATATATCGTTTAGCGAATCGAAGACTTATTTTCAAAGTGCGAAAATTTCATAGGGCTCGGTGATATTCGAATTTGTGAATTTCTGCACCCAATAGCTATTGCTGCAGGCAATCTACTTGCAATGGATTTGAACGTTCACTACTATTTCTGTCCATCCTTATTTGTGCGCAAACTTTCAGTGACTGTGCGTTTTATTTAATCCACTGCGCTCATTACGTCCCAGTTGTGTTAAATCAGCATTTGAAGAGAACAAACAAAATGGTAACTTATCGCAATAGTTGTCTATAGTTTGTTTCTTTTGTACTAGACTGCAACCATTCAGTCACATATACACTGCATTACTGTTATTCGTGTTCAGCCAACATGGTCCAAATGGCTTGTCCCAGACATCGATCGTTCTCCAAACCAACTGCGATTGCAGTCAACGCACGGATGGAAAGTGATCAGAGCCATACTGAGTAAACAGTAAGAGTTGTGGGTAACCGGGAACAGTAAAACTAACTGGGTGATGTCGGTGCTGGAAATTCTTGGGGCGAGGTGAGTTATGCTATCAAGTTAACCACTACCACTTCTACTAATACTACTTTGTAGTAGTAGTATCTTAGTCCCCGGTCAAAAAGGTCTGTGCCGCTTCCAGAATGACAACGTTACATCGCACTCAAAACCCGAGACACGCTGATTTATTGTTCTCCAGAAAGACCCAGTTCCAACACTTCGAAGGCGCACCGTTCGATCAAACAGATCACGTAGTCCTTTATTGAAGAATGTTTGGATCGCTGATTATCGGACCCGAATGTAATGCAACATGTATTTGGTAATTAGTTCACATTATTCTCCCGGAATGCGAGCGCCACAAATTCACGTGACCAGCTCAAATCTATTGTATTTCAGTTTACTTCACATTACATATGACGCAACAACAACAACAGCAACGTTTCATTCTGCAATCGTGATCCATTGTGTCCCAATAACGAAATCTATTGACGGTAATTGCATGTGGCGTTGAACGAGCGAACGTTTCTTGAACTGGTGTACTAATAGTAGTTGATTCACTATAAAATTAATTGGCCTCCTTTTACCTCACACCAATCTTATCCCCACTTTGTATTACAGTCAAAGGTCAGTCATTTGGTGACAAGTTATATGACGTATTTTTTTATTTGAAAGCTGTACGTGTTATATTATTCCTAAATTTCTTCAATATTTTAATGCAATAAAATCGAGCATAAATCATCAAACAATTAGTTTAGAACTGTTCAGTAAATTGTCAAAATAGAAATACGCTCAAGTAGGAAGAAGTTATTATTGTGCTGAAATCTACCAACCAATAACTCTTGAACACTTTTGGATTTTGCCTAAGTTGTTTTCGATGATTCTAGGTCGACACCATCATGACCGTTAGCTTGCATGACATTTCGTGGATCCACATACCTATTAGGTCTGGATTAGAAACATAATGCGAATAAATTCAACGGCCTCGTGGTGCTTCACGTCTTTTACGATTCATCCAAGCGACTTAACTATTATTCCCTCGCTTTGTCATTTTAATTAACATTTCAACACGCACACATTTCTTCCGGCTACATACTCCACTTCATCAAACTCTGATATTAACCCCAAGAAGTAAATACCCCTTTTCTTCGGAAAACTCCTAAAAAGCCGAAACGGATGGTGTTTCTGTGATCAGGTTGTTGGATTCCCATTAACCCTTATGTATCTTGAATGGGGCACAGCAGATCGCAATATTTGTTGCGTAACAAGCGTCAGGACCTGATTCATTCCCATGTCTCCAGAACAGCTGGAATGTTTGATATTCCTTTTTTCATTACACAGCAACTTAATTGTTGCTGTCTCCGCAATTGGTTGTTTGAGTTGTGTCATTGAAACTGATCAGTTAATTAATGGCTTTAAATCGATGGATGTGGAAGTTGGGTCCGGCTCTGTCCGTGCCAGGTAAGCTCGCTTCGATTTGTGCCCTTCGATTTTGCGGGATCCTTGTCTCATTGTTCAAACTACGTATATCGCAGCACAAGCAAGCAGTCGACGGAATGGTACAGTTGTTTGTTTCANTCAGCTTTCAGATGATGCTTTGGGCAACCTCACCGATCAGGTAACCAAAATCATTCTTCGCGTTGCCCCCTTGAACCGGGTGTGAAATCTATGTAAACGCACAGCTGCAAACGAACGACTATGTCGAACGCATTTTTCCTACCAAACGGTGAATTGCATAATTGTTTTTTGTCGTAGAGGGAAAAGCTTTAAAACAGACCAAAGGTAAGTGAACAAATGTTTCAGTATTTTTTCAATCATACGAATCTGTCTCTCTTTCCCGCCGGCGACTATAGAATCCCGTGAGCATGCACTTATGTACATAGAACATTATCAACAAAAGATGACTGGTTCAAACACGTTAACAGGCAAAGAACGTCCGAGCATTTGCCGTTCAAGATAATTAAGCTGGAGATGCTTTGGGTTTATATGATTCACTTGGTTGAATAGGTGATCACAGGCGAATAGATCAGACCTGTGATGTGTAACCATGTAGCCCAGCTGGTTGAACTTACCTGCAACGAAAGCCATGGGCGTTCATCTAAAGAAGGTTGTTGATCGTTTTGCAGCATAAAGTCTTGGATATTCACGTGATCCACGTTTATTTTTAACATTCTCTTGTCCGTTGAACGACATCTTTCTGGACCCAAACAGTTTGTTTTGATCAATACTACAAAGCCAGCCATACGTACGATAAACTAGAGTTTTTTTACTAATATTTTGAAGCGGAAATATCTGGTAACAAGAGATATTTTAAATTCCGTTTAAACCAAACAATAAAATTCATTCACTCCAACTGAAGTGCATAATGCAGTCAGTCTCCTGTCACGGCACTTCTATTAGAAGTAGCATTTTCCAATATGTTCTCACTTTTCAGCAGACTCAAACTATGTGGGCCCGGATTATGCAATCTCGCCTAACTGCAGGTCCTGATACTTACTCACTTGGTCGTTGATGAATGTGCGGGTTGACCAATGGCCAACTAACATAAAATGTCACATTCGGCCAATGACGTTTCACCCACCAATGGGAGGAAGGCACACACACTAGTTTAAGTCGTTGCCACTTGACGAGACAATGTGCTAGCGCGTATCGTTCGGCGAAAAACATAATGTGTTGGAAATGCTAAATCAGCCAGATGCAACTCCGGACTCTGCAGCAATATATCTACACGAAGTCCCCGTGTTATCGATGGCTACAGCCTACACTGCAACAGCAATCATTGAAAACAAAGCGTGGGCGATTTCCTCGTTGTTCCAAATCTGACTGTCCGAGCTCGACCGCAAGTGATTTCTCGAGGACATCCTATTCATTTACTATTCATAGTTATTACCCCTTGCCATTTGAAAACTGCAGCATTCCCAAATGTCAAATTAGTATGACTGAATCCAATCTGTTCTTCAGTTTCACAGCTGGCAATGTGGTTTGATGACGGTCATTTTGGAGAACTAGCCTGTCCTTGATGATGAAGAAATGGGTTATTGTAAATTGTTGTATCAACTTTAAAGTTTAGAAAAACTATTCGGGAACATATTGAGCTTTTTTGGTCAATTTGATTACGGTCGGTACCAAAGTCACGACTGGGTTTGCATCGGTAAGATTACGCCCTCCTCTGATGAGAGCGAAATTCAGTTAATCGACTATGTTTCGTTGAAGTAGCTGTGCAAACGGGTGAACGCTACCCGCGATTCACCTGTCGGGTAAGCGGGGCCGTGGAGTAAGATGTTGGATCCCNGTCTCACTGACGAGCCTGTGCGAATGGGTGGATGAAAATCGCAGTTGTCCTGGCTAGAACAGTGACAACGACTGTAGACACCGTGCGATGTGCGATCGTACTGGATGTGTGAGCGTCAGGGCGACGAACTTAGTACGGTTAACTGCTCTGTGCATTTCGTCCATCGCCGCCTACACAATCCCCACTAGGGTAAACCGGTGATGTAGACTGCGATCACTCCTATAAATACCGCACGTTTCTCCCTTACTCAACACACGTTTGCTAGCTCCATCAGTAAGGACTAGCACTGTTTTGCAGCTGCAGCTGCACTGATTTCAACTAATGATGGTTAAAACACAAGCACCAATCAGTTTCTATGTAGGGGGACACCCCAACAACCAAAACGAACAGGGCGGATGTCCACAGTCACTACGGTGCTCACCTTTCACGAGAAAGGCAAGCATACATTGCACGACAAACATGGAAAAGAATTCAATGAGCTATGCAAACCCAATCACAGATAGTTCACTTGTTCCGATTACGTGATTTTTCTAGGGAATTCGGTTTTCCCAATAACAGTAGGCATCGTATCACGCATGTACAAATTAGTCTGAATCGTCATCTGGGCTCCATTTGTGTGAAGTCCTTAGAGGCAAAACCGTTATATAGATCATGAGGAACTCCAGGCCACACTCAAACCGTAAGGGACGTTATTTATAAATTCAATTCGGTGATGACGTTGGAAAAATTGCCGTAACGAAGAGTGAATAGTTCTAGGACAAACAGACATTTGAAACTGAAAATGTGCTGACTACCGAGAGCACAATTGTAATGTTAGCCCAGGGCACCATAAAAGATAAAGTTCATCAGCACAAATAAACAGTCTCACTTAGTAGTGTGACGATTCGTTTTATTTCTGTTTCAATTGGTTAGCAAGCAGTACCTCAGCTTTCATCGATCCGGCATCAGTTGTCACACATTCAAACCGTTTTTTGCATACAACTTAAAGGCATACAATACTGATTAACATGTTATATCGCAGTCCCTGGTATTTCCATACACGTTTTACACTTCGGGATGGGTGCAATATGAAAGGAGAACAATTTTACAACAGAAAGTATGGATTATACTTATAGGCATGAGCGTTTAATTCAACATGGTCAATCACTTTCCAGTCTGCGAATCTTGAATCAGGTAGTCTGTAATAGGCACAATTCAAGAGTGTTTGGGCAGGATGACCTCATTCCACAGAATGACAGTTGAACTCGCTCATTGGATGAAAGACCATCGACGATTCTTCGAGTCGGGGAGATGGGGCATAAACGTGTAATACAGTTTGTAAAACGGTTCAGTTGACCTGCACGGGGTGTGATGGAAGATGTTATGCCAAATGCAATTAAAATATACACCGAAGCTGATCACCGGTCCGGGCGGAAAGTTAAGTTACCCCGTGCTGTAGATGATCTGGATAACAAAAAAACGTGACTTCCAATCCTTTACAAACCGCAACTGAGTAGAAGTACTTGTTCAGTATAAGCTCTAATCAAGAATGACAACTTACAGCCACGTTTCTGTCACAACGACAGCATTCCCTTGACCAGACGAATGCCACCCAAAGCCTCGAAAATTTGTTGACGATTAATTAGCGTTGATGCAGCACCAAATAAAACTTTGCTAATATCGGATTTCCTTCGGATACGACAAGGCAAAATCGGCTCCTACCTATTTTAAAGAAAGACCTTAGCAATTACTACGGATCACACAGATCGGCAAAAGTTGCAAATGCATTTCTGAGCTCCTCCGTATTTATACGCGCTTCAGCTACGTCGAATGACTCACAGTGTCATCACCTATGCGTTTAACTTCTATGTATTAACAGCCGATCCATTTCAACTATCTGCCTGTTTGTTTTGTAAAATAACTCACGCCTAAAATGGTATACATCTTATTTTTCAGTTAATCAAGACTCCGAAATCCCTCCGGGTACGATCAGAAGAATTCAACCATCATGCTACCTTCTCCACATATCTATACCAAATCCCCGATCGCAATGGCATCAAACCGTTTGACCTGAGAAACTGAGCCTTGGACGAATATTCCAAGTATGAATTAATCAGTTCTTTTAACGGTGACTCGGATGCCCTTCGGCAATCAAATGTAGCACCATATTGGAGCCCTTCCCAAGTATTCGCAACCGTAAACTAGTGGCAATTCCATGTCCATATCTAGCTATATGTTAGTCTGATTTTAAACCTCATTTTCTTTTGGACAATATAAAATTGCTTTGGAGTCCTCATGGGTAAACATTAAAGTTGATGGGCACTTTATCTTCAAGATCGATCAAGAATTACCGGGACACCTTATTACCATCCGGGTTGCATGTCAACTTTTTTCGCATAAAAACCAATGTTTTTATGGTACTCCCCAACTGATTGATTGCATGCACCCAGAATTCTTTCTGTCCAAGGGAGCAATCACAAATCTCATTTTCTATGGCCTAGTTAGTACAATTACTTATTAAAGGTTTACTTTTTGACTGATTCACGAAAACACCTTTCAAGAGGATCGAACCGTCATTAGCAAAAAGGAGTGTGACATGTAGAAACACCTCCAAATCAATGATTGGGGGGGAGCGATTAAAAAGACTCTAAATGAACCCCATCTAAATGACCACATCGCAGTACTGCACGTTNTATTGGGACTTTAGCATGGTAACAAAGTACATTAACATACACTAAAACAAAGATTAAAGAGGGACAGATAAAAAGACCATGCTACCAGGGTAAGAACATGCTAACACAGAATTCTTTATGAGGCTAGCAATCACTTCTGCACACCTTTGTAATCTTGTGCGCTTGGTGACTTGTAGACAATCCGAAATTCTAGGCTTCGGTTGACCTTGTACTGCGTCGTAATAAGATGTCAAGCTATGGTTGACGACCGAGTTTGGGTGGTTTCGAACGTCGTTCTAATTTAGCGGACCAAAGACCTCGATTGTGCCATCTGACTTTGTACCCGGTTACGTAATGATCACTTTCTTCCACTCACGCAAGTCGATCCGCACCCACATTGGAATTGGTAGATCAGATTACTCTCACTCAAGTTGTTTCGACAGACTGAATTATTCCGAAAAGTTCAGTATTCTTGGTGGGATTCGAACCTATGTAGGGGTACCGCCTAGATTGGAGCATGCATAAGACGACAAACGTTCTTCTTCAGGTAGGTATTGTGGTTGCTCGATAGACGATTTGAGGTCTGCTGCATAGTAATTTCGAGCTTGTGTCAGTCGTTTATTCCGTAGACGGTTAACATCATCACCCATAAATTTGAGCACTTGTTTTGTCTTGTCTTCTGATCAGGCTAAGTTTAGGGAAATTAAGTGGATCCAGATTCCAGTAAGATCAAAATCTTTGGATTAAGTCTATCTGCAGTTCCTAATACAGAATACAGAATGCTCCTTACCGAAGCGGTGAATTCGTTTTAAAGGGATGCAAACGGATTCGATTACGATACATTATCTAGAAAGCGGATATAATAAGCTTCTTTGTTTAACCGGAGAGATTTGATTGCATCATGGGATGTCACACATCAGGAAAACGTGGAACGAGTATTTATCCGGAAGTGATAATCCGGTGTTGAATATATCCATCCACGTGAGTGATCACTCATCAACCACATGAGCAGCATTATCAGTAAATTAGAATGAACGATGGTTTCTGTTGACTTATAAAGTCCTCCAAGAGATACTAAAATGATTTTTAAATTCAATATGTTTTTATTCTTATGGTCGATTGAAAATTGTGGTGGGGGCCTATCGCTATCAAAACAAAGCATACCTT
>UZAN01041848.1:0-13163 GCA_900618425.1 Echinostoma caproni
TTACGTAAATGCAACACATTGTAGCACACACGCGCAATACATGCTTAGAAGCTCAATCGTTCACATCCGAATAACAAAGCCATGGTGGTGCACGTGAGTCTGAAATCCAGTGTCTGTGTCAAATTGATAAAAAAGGACGGATCTGTCATCAGGACCTTATTTCATAAGGTGACAGACTGATCAGCATATCCATTTTGAAAGGTTTACAAAAGCCGTGCCTTTTGGTATTTTTGCGTGATGCCCATGGATGGAATTTCGAGATGTGAAAATTCAGCAAATACTGAATGAAGTAGTTGATGCTAGATGTATTTAACATCTGCCCATTTTTGTGACCGAAGGCGTCGTATAATGACAACAATAAAATCAAAGTAAGCAAAAATGTTTTTCATCAGTCCCTTTTTGCAGTGATGAAAAGAGCTAATCTGGAACAATTGGGCAAGGCTTATTCAAGCACCCCAGGTAGCTCACTCTATCACGTGCCCATTCGGAGAATTGCCACATTGATGTTGTGTACACTCAATTTTCTAACACTTGAGAGGACGTTCGGAACGGATAACCAGTTCAATATGCATCCACAACATCCTGCTCCTGATACAGAAAATAATTCCAGGGTTTGTCGGTGGCGGCAGTTTGGTTACGTGTCACTCCTCTGAAAGATTTCTATCTAATTGCATTCCAAACTGCACACATTCGCTGACGTTGGTGTGTTCTCCTAATTGGAAGTATTGTTCGCAGTCTATTTGTTGCCAAGGTTTGGCAAAATTGTCAGTGCGAATGGTGAAGGGAAGTGTTTGATGAAATATTTCAACATGCATTGGTCGCAAATAATCTAGGAAATGGGGTTTTGTTTAGCACAGATTTATTAGATGACAGACGAAACCAGAACAATGTGTGGTTTGTGTATTGCCTCTCGAGAAGATGATTCGATACTATGCCTAAGAGATGATTCGGACGTTATTATCTATAAAAGTCGATCGCATGCAAACGTTCGCAACAATTCCCTTTTTCCATGATCTGGTATTGTTCTGCTCATTATTTCTTTTCTGACCGCAGTTATGGCAGACGGTCCATAAACTCTGCAGGCTGAATGACAATGCCGGAATATTAAAAATGTGCTTATTATCCGTCATTATTGAATCGATGAAAGCTTTTCAATCTTCTTTTGTGCTTCGTGGTTCTGGCAGAAAGACAAAAAATATCTTAGACTATTTGCTACTGACAGCAGATATCATTTTCCCCAAGAAAGAGATAATATCCATGAGACGTTGCACACACACATCAAACGAATCCTCTATTTTTACTTCAATCGTCCTGTCGCGAATCAATAAATGAATCATTTTCACAAGAGTGCCGAAATAAATTGATGTTTTTATATAATGCTTTTTATTCCTACGATTACTGAACAATGGATGCTTAATTGACAGCTATGCCAACTATTTGGAGTAATGCCAGTTAAAAATGTCATCAAATAATAACGCAAAAAGTTATGAATAATAATAATAGGTTAACGAAAACGAGTAGCACATTTTCACAAGCTATTTGCCTAACAGAATGCAATTGTATTTGCCCAGCTCTTCGCGTCTAGCCTGTTCATGTTGGGCAAAACCATGAATTGGGAGTGGCTTCAAAAACCCTCCTTTTAGCTGGATACTCNTCTCGTCGCCCGTTGTGTAATTTATCAGTTTACTATCTCCATACGGACCGTATCCAAGGGGTAGCATCACTTTCAAATTACTAGTTACTGTGACCTAAAAATAGTTATAATTGCAAACGCTTTCATGCGAGATCACATGTTCCATGCATTTGTCCGAAACCCAGTCTATGAAAGCGCCATACCAAACAAAATCTGCATGAACACGGATAAACTGTCTGGAAAATGTCTGTACGTGAAACGCTCATTGGAGTAACTGAGTGGCAAAACATCTTAGTATTACGTTCCTCTAGGTTACTTAGAAAGATCAATTTATCAGCGTTTGCGTGCTTTAAACTTTTGAAGTAATCTAGTGAAAATCCCAAGTTTGGGAGCTTGAAGAATAATATCTGTCAGTGCACGATTGGTCGAAAGATGTAGTTTTTCGATGCTTGGTGCATTCCGTTTCCATGGAATGTCTCATTCCTATGATCTATTGGTTCAAAATTCTAAACTCTCAATAACTTTCTAGTGGGAAGAAGATGCGTTCAGATGAATTGCACTCACGTGTGACATGCAGGTTTCAAATTAAGTGACGGAAAAAGTATATTTGGGAAGCACCTCAATATCCAGAATTAAGTATGGAATCGTTGTTCAAACATATCACGACCCTCAAATTCGTTTCGTTACCGACCACAGTAGAAAGAATGTAGATTATACCAAATATGTCACAACCCAAGACCGAGAATGTAAAATTTCCTTATCGATTCGTTAATCAAACATTCGAACTATCCAATCTGTTTCCCTGCACAGTCTATAGTATTAAGAAGTAAGACGCATCATATCTGAAGTTCATATTTAGGATAACCACGAACACCAAGCCTTATCTACCGAAAAGCTAGGACAGAAGCGACATTTAATCGTCTCGGTAAAGGCTATCATAGATAACATGACAATGAGGCACCGAATCCAGCCAACAGTTAAACCTCAGGTTCTGGACTGGTTTCCCCTTTATCATTGCACGCTGATACCATTTACAAATTTCACAAGAGAAGTGGCAACCCAATCAAGAGACTAAGAAGAGAAACGTTGGATGACGTTATTCATATCAAAATGTATAAGCATTTGCTGCAAGTTTTCTACTTTGAAATAACCGCTTCTCTTTTCGCATGCTTTGGTTTTAGCTGTGTTAACGAGCAACTTTGTGAGATGAGACAATGCTCAATTAAAAGGTGCAGTGCACTCTTCAGTGTCATTTCTTTGTGCTCTAAAAAAGGCGCGTCTTTTGTTTTAAAATAGACTAGGGCAATCAGAACAATACTTCTTAGTGGAACCTAAGAAACGTAATGCAGAATTTATTGTCGGACTATGGCAATGGATAATTCAAGCCCAAAATCTATAATACTTTGCTTGGTCAGGAAATGTACAGGTGTAAACATTAAATGCAACAGTGATTCCATGCTGGGAAGAAAATGTGTATCAAATGAAGGCAACTGTGGCAGCGCAACATGAGCCTTTTTACATTATTTCCCAGTATATCCGCAGAACACTTTGTAAATCATTCATTTGTCCAGGATATTTTGTATATTTTCCATAGAACGTCTTACCAGTTTTGTAGAAGATATTTTTAGCCTCTCAGAGGTATTTGACCGAGCCTAAAAGAACCATCAAGTAGTAAATAAATCTGGGAGCCAAGGTGTAACGCTATCATGGGGGCAGTATTTTAACTGATACTAATGTTCACATTAAGAATATCCGTTGGTCCTTTATCTCATCCTTTTGGTAAAAGCCAAGAATATGACATACTTGATTCGGTTTGGCATTAAAGAGACCCTTGGCAAACGTGATCTTGAATGTGTGGTTCTCCTCCAATATATCGCACTGCCCTGAGAGCCAACGTCATTCTCAGCATCACCTTAATTCCAGCGGCATTGTTCGGAAGTGGCTGGCCTACAGTACAAATGGTGTTAGGTATTTGGGTATCATGTATTGAGTACTTGCATATTCACCCAAAAGCATTATTCTAAACAGGAAAGAATAATTTCCGAAATTCCCGTCAGTCTCGCAACCAATATGCAACAGCGAAGCCTATCAAAGTCGATAAACCATCAAACATACCCATAACTTCCTCTGGACACCCACAATTGGTAGCGAATTCGAAATACAGAATATAGGGTTATCCGCTTTTTGTTCCACGACAATTGGATTTTCCTGTGTTGAAACATGCCTCAATGAATCTGAGTAATCCTATTAAAATATAACAGCTGCAATATGCTTTCTACTGAGAAAGCTACTTGATTAGAAGTCCTCAAAGTTCGTATGTTCCCCGAGCTTCTTAATTGGCGTGCGCTCGCTTCATCACCGCAGTAAAAGTGAATGTCAAACTGTCGTATTCCTCAAATACAGTCATCAGTAAAACGTTCAAATGTGGATTAGATTTGCGCAGGTTTCACGTTTGACAGATGAAAACAAAGAACATCGGTGTAACACTCTTTGGTCAATACACGGAAATTCAGAAATTGTTTCATACTGGGAAACGTTTTGATCTTCAATAAACCCCTTGCATATCTATAAGTTCGTCTGCTTTCTGGCGGTCAACAAAGAGAAATAAATGGTTTTTGCATCTTTCATGCTGATAGACTAACGGGCGTCCATCTTTTTACAGCATAGCTGTGAGTAGGACTGATTATCCCAATTGAGGTCGAAACAATCACTTTTGAGGTACACGATCGATGGCCCAAATATTCAACACGAATTACCTTCGAAACAAATCACACTGCTGGCGGTTTTGCTACTTCAAAGTTGGGTGAGTACCTGCACTTGTGTCGAACAGAATTGATAAGAAATAATTCTTTCTGTGGATGGAGAGAGTCAGTTTCAAGTTCTGGTGTTTCAACTGCAACTCCACCAGTTAAACTGGATGGTGGTTTCATCGTTGTCATTCAGCTCAAAGACAGAAGTAACTCAGTGCGGCTTTGTTTTATATTCAAGATGTGGAATTAGTTTTAGCGAGTAACTGGTAAGTTGATGTGGTTACGAAGTTGTTGCTCACCATAGGTGATTATGATATAAATGACACAAATAAGATTTAGTTCACATAACACCCCACTGAACTGAAGAACAAAACAAATTGCTATTTACCTAATGTACTTACTTCCTTTTTTATTTATCGATTATAGAAACGTACAACAACTCGTCAAGAACGAGCGCCGTGACCGAGCAAAGACTAACTGGACAAATACAAAATAATAATATGAGATTTGGTGTCTGGATTCGAATTGCGTACTCAGAGGTGGTTGCTTCTACGACCTTACTACTCGACCACTGCTGATAGTCATGTGAAACGTTCAATGTATTTGAAACCCAATGATATTGCTTTTGTTTAATTGGATGTAGTCATAGTTCAATAAGAATTTCATAACTTAAATTATATGCACGAATTTCTAATCGAGAGTAAAGGAACCACGTTGTGCTGCAAAGGTGAAGTGTCAGAAGTATCTGGATGTTTGCCACCATGCTGAAAAGTTTTATTCATCTTTGAATTTGCAACAAAACTAATAATCGGGCAAACACTTAGAATTTGAACCCCTTTCTGTTGAACGCCGATCGGCTTTAAGCAACGTAAGACAGAGTAACAGTTGTTTTATTCGCAATATCTCAAATGAGAATTTGCACGTATTATCGGTACTCAAGTGCGGCATTCTTCGCTATGTTTGTAGACACCAATTCTGCGAATGGTGTATCGCTGTATTTGCCCGGGATTCTGTATGCGATTTGTTGATTTGCACTGCTTGGCGTTATATAAACCACATTTAGCTTCGGGAGCAATCCAAAGCGATTGTATCGTATATCCTATCACGTGGTGCTCGTTTGGCGAGAGGAGGGTTCTCAATCACTTTAATCACTGTCAAATTATTGTCGCAGTGTGGAGCCGTGAGGTAAATAATTGTCAATATTCTTCGACAACTCACTACAGCCCACTCCGTGGTTTAGTTGCTTGTCTTCCTTTATCACTCAATTTCAGATCCATCAAACCATTTTTCAGTCTTCATTATCAAGATAAATTGCAGTAGCTTTTACTTTTCATTAGGAGAATACACATAATGAGTTTTTCAAACAACGTTTACAAATGAAAATACGTGTAACCTTTACCACTTCAATCAGGGAATCATTACCGCTTGATCGCGAAAAGGGAAAAATAAATGCCAAAAGTCAGAGAAAGGAGACGGTTGCCTACACTTGGATGCAGGCTTGGACAATAACTTGAATACCAGAAGACTGACTAGCTAGACCGCAAATTAAATATTAAAGTGAAAAGCAATCCTTTGTTGAAATCCGTTTTAAAGATATTGAAGTTGTAGAAAAGGCACGGCTTTAGATTCATGCATTTCCTACGGATCAAATTTCTACGCTCAAAGACACTGACAAAGGTAGTTCGTCGTCGGAAAACCTTGCACTATGATAATCATGTTGACAACTGGGCGATGTATGTTTCCAGCGTTGAGCCCTTGCTCTGCTCTGCCATGTCGGCTGCCGGTTCCCTCTTTAAGAATACTTCAGGTTTTTGCGTAGCATTTTCCTCTCTAAGTCATACACAGGAAAAAATTAAAGTATGTCTTTCAGTGCTCCGACCTCAGCTACGATGGTTTCCTTGGTTAAATCTGTACGCGTTTGTTCTCGGTTTTCACAAATAAATATAAATATGAAAGCTCTAAAACAACCTCTCAATTAAAAATCTAACCAGAAACCAACCGTTCTCAAGCTCAACTTGTATGCTATGCTTATCTTTTGAGTATGTTATTTCTGAAGGTCAAATCCATTCACCTTATGTGATGCTCTTGGTGGGGAAAATAAATGCAATGGGTCAGTAGACGAATAACGTCACTCCGTATGGCGATGTAATCTCGTCTTCAAAATTCCGAATATTTTCTTCCCCTCCATCATATGCATGCCTAAAAGGATGACATATTTAGGGTAGATTGACAATAATTAACGCCATTGTTTACCTAAAATGCTAGATTAGTAACTACTCTCGTGCAAATTACTTTATTGGGATACGAAAGGGATTTGAATACCATTTTTGTAGCGTTTCAATTTGTATCAGACATAGACAGCCATATTATACGATTCATTTTGGACTAAACTGAAAAAGTCATTATCCAACATTTGTGAAATAAGTCTCTACTGCATTGCATTAAATAATTTGTCTAAACATGGTAATGATTTCCAACTAATGGTAAACATTAGCACAACTGTATACAAATATTTAGTTTGAAATTAATGCACGAAGTAACGATAAAATCAGAATTAGAGTATACCGTTTAAATGGATTTAAAATCGGCAGGTATATTGCAATCCGTTTCATCCGCTGCAGATTTCATCAGTCACAATTGCACGCATTCCTAATGTAAGTCGTGCGTGAAATCAAGTACCAGGACTTGTTTGTGAGGAAGATAAATGATCATTATTTTTGCCGTATTTAGATGAATCAAATGGGTTTAGTTAAGTGACTGGATAACAGTTGACCATGGTGAAGATGACACAAGCAAATAGAACTGGCTTGAACAAAAATATCAATTTATGAAACTGACTTATGTTCATGAAGCGATTCGTTTCAAATGTGGATGCCTGGGATGAGGAAACAAGTGTATGAATTCAAATTATTTCGACTATGGAAATTTTTATGTTTAGCAAATTATTTTTTCTCAAAGATGCATCGATAAACATGAGCAACGTTCTCACTGAATAGCTGATATTAGCAAATATTCTCAACTGAATAACCATGAAAACAGTTTATCAATCAAGGTTGTCTTCGGTAGTTCTACTTCAACTGCGCAAACAACGTAGACCAAATGTGTGGCCATAGGAGACATCTATTTGACGAGAAGTGAATAGATTAGAGCAAGATGCGGTAATTGCAGTAACTGTTCCGCGTTCCGTTCTTATATGGATTTCAGGTTGAATGGCGGATAGTGAAAGACAAAGTGAGTGAAGTCACGTGAGTGCATAGGCTCACTCGTGGTCTAACGACAGTCCCATTACAGTTGATTACATCCTGACTGGAGAGGTAGCTCAATGAATAGTTGAATAGGTATCGGTGAAAATAACGTCGGTTTTATAATCAAAGTAAAATGATGAAGAGCCAGTAGAGAACGTTTTCTTGTTGACTACGCTGCAGAAACTCAAATTTTACTATAAACGAATGGCAGCTGTTATAGAATGGAAACGTGCATACTGCTACTGTGCCCGCATACATCACAAAGGTACCTAACGACCCAAAAAATCTCCTACAAAACCAATCTATTGGGGTTGTACACGCTACGATGAATTCACGTACATTCCCGAAACCAGGGGAAAATGCAATTTGGACAGAGTGGCTTTCAGTGAGGCATACTGCAATAACATCATCAATTATCATAATCCGTGGACTTCATTCCATAAAAGTAAACTAAAAACGGTTGTTTGAACTTGATGCGAGCTGAATTCTGATAATGCCTACGCATTTGTTAGTTTTGTGTCAGCAGATACGCAAAAGTCAATCATGAATAGCCGTTTCTTTCCTTGTTGGAGATTTACACTCTTCCTTTCTTAAGTAACCAAAAGCAAAATTCATTTTCTTGACTTGACTTGATCTGACTTGAGTCAAAATCAATACGCGTTTCCCGAAACTGATCTCCAACATACGATTGAAAAACTGTTGGAGACATTTAAAGTTTGGATTACGACAATTCCAATACATATCCTAGGACTATTAGATACATTCTCGTCAAAAGAAGATCATATTAAAGCCTTCAATGGAGAATACTCCAAATTATCAAACATGATACACGAACTACTTTCGTTGGCAGTGTACTCGTAAACTTCAACCATTTATTGTAAATATTGTAGAACAACTGTGGCTCTGGATGTGGATGTTGGTGATGGTTTCTTCTGCGAACTGGAAGTGTTGTTCACAGACTTGTCGTAGCCAGGCTAGGCAACATGTTAAAGAAAATGTAACAGGAAGCTGGAACCGCTCTGCGGAGAAATTAATAGAAGGGACACAAAAGGATCAAAAGGATTCGAAAGAAAATTTGATCTTTGTTAAAGATACAGATTTGCATAGGAAAAATCAGCTAAAGGTAACTGCTTACATTATCCCAGACAACTCAAACTATCAAACATGATTAAACAGTACAGATGTGTTTTGCAAAAATCTATGAAAATCGTTGATGCTGTCGAATGTTTGTTAATGTCTTTTTTGCCGTTTCTAAGCAAGAAAGGTTCTTTGAGACAGTTGCCAGGACTAGGATTTTATGTCAAATGTTGCTTGCAAAAATTAAACAATAAAATAAACTAATAAAATCAAACGATGAAACCTCGATTGAAGGAAAACGATTCATCTAAAAAACTGTCCATCGCCTACATCTTCGGCTTAAGAGTAAAATGCCTTGAGCGTNTTCGGCTTAAGAGTAAAATGCCTTGAGCGTTTTATATTTACTTTCAGGTTCTATCTGATAGCCGTCCTTGGTAACAGAAGTTGCTTAGTGTCAAGCATTTTATGATTAGCCAAAAGTAGTTTATTCTTAAGTGAAATAACGTTTTAAAAATAATGGGAAATCGTTGTCCTGAAAAAGACAGTGGATTCATTGGGACAGTAGCATGCTAGCGCTGTTTGTGATGAAACCAAACTAAGTGATCTTTTCATCCACCCTCGTCCCTCGTCATTACCCGACCTCCCTACAACTGATACAACAGTGAAAATAATGCCAGGTGACATCATTCCTCCATCTGAAATAGAGATTACTAGAGAGTTAACAAAACTCCTGGGCTCAGTGTGGGAAAAGAATCAGGTTCCAACTGAATGGTATAAATCAGTGATCATACGGATTTACAAGAAGGGCGACAGGTCCTCTTGTGAAAACCACCGAGGAATTGGTTTAAATAACATTGCCTCTAAGCTTCTCGCCGGGATCATACTCCGTCAATTGTCTGCTGATCGTGAAGAGTGCACACGTGAGAACCAGGTTGGTTTTAGACCTGGTCGAGGTTGTATTGACCACATCTTTTCTCTTCGTCAAATCCTAGAACACAGACACTTTTCGTAGACCCACCATTTCCATCTTCCTCGTCATGAAAACACCTTTCAACTCAGTCGACCGCGCTAAACTCTGGCGCTGCCTTTCCCTAAAGGGTGTGCCCGAGAAGTTTCTTCCAATATTAGAATCTCTCTATAATAATAACCGAAGCCGAGTCCGAGCTTACTGCAGTTTTTCACCCGTGTTCACGATGGAAAGTGGTGTTCGACAGGATGTCCTCTCCCTCCATTTTTGTTAGATATAGATTTACATCGTGAAAGAGCCTTATTCTCGTGCGGGGATAGCGGCATCGATTTGCTTCCATGTGCCAGACTGTCTGATCTAGAGTATGCAGACGACATTGTGCTAATAAGTGAAGATTCAGATAAGTTACAAGCTTTTCTGGATAGTTAGAATGCTAATATAGCGATGCTTGGTATGCGCTTTGCACCTTCAAAGTGCAAAATGCTGCTCCAAGATTGTGATGGCCCAGTCCCCAGTCTCACATTGACCGGGGGAGTTGTAGAGAAAGTAGATAGGTTTTGCTACCTGGGCAGCTATATCTCACCTGGCGGACGCATCGAAGATGAAGTTTCGGCGCGCACACAGAAAGCTCGGTTGGCATTTACCTACTCGAGACATCTGTGGCGCCGTCGCGACATCCGGTTGTCTATAAAGGGTCGAGTATATGCTGCAGCAGTTCGGCCAGTTCTGCTTTACGGCACAGAGACTTGGCCATTACGGGAAAAGGATAAAAATAGACTATCGGTGTTCGAACACCACTGTCTACGTAGCATTGCACGAGTCTGGTGGGTAAACCGGACGCGCAATGCTGAGGTTGGGCGTAAAGGTTTAGGTAATTGCGGTCGTCCACTGGAACAGGTAGTCGACCTCCATAGATCACGTTGGTTGGGACATGTGCTACGCATGTCACCAGATAGTTTACCACGGTAAGCGATGCTTGGCGAGGCAGGTAGCGGTTAGAAAAAAATGATGGGCGGTCAAGCTAAGACCTGACCCTAACCAGATGACTGGCCCACATAGGTCCCGTTAAGCTCCCTGGCTGGGGACACAGAGATCAAGGTCACCGGTTGTTAGAGATACTGTGCGATATGGTTGAGTGTCGCAAACAGTGGCGCTCATGCATCCACTCATTACTCTTATAACTTCAGTCTATGAAAATGTGCTATCTTCCGCTTAAATCTGCTCTCAACATTCTAATGACCATTCTACTTTTTTATCCAAATGGGCAACCAAAAGACAGTAACCGAAACCGGACCACAAAAGTGCATGTTTAATGGTTTTAAGAACTGAACTGAACTGATGAAACAAAACCGACCCTGATCGAAAAGCAGCGGACTTCAGAATGTGAGCCTTTGACAGTGATCACTTCCTTCCGTTCATATTATTTAGGTTTCACTCCACGGGTATTCGTTAATCTCCTACCTATGAACTACAAGTTGCTTACGAAAGATGTTTTGTTGATCAACGAACAGCAATGGGTAGTTATAGTACACTTGTTTTCAACTCAGTAATTGATGTCGAAACTCGTACAGCTTAGTTATACAATCGATGATCAAGTGGTTCTTGCTGTTTGTGAGTTGTTGAATGGTGCTCCTATCCGGGTAATAAATGGAAGATCTCCGTGATCGGCTGGGAGCTTCGCAATTCAGATCCCTGGAGGGTGATCACACAATTGACAGAGTGCTGTTAAGTTCCAACGGGTAAGACACAGCTTTAATGTGCGCTCGGTTTAAATCGCAGAATCTAACACATAAATGTTACGTGAATGATAACCACTGGAAATCAGGTTTGCCGTCGAATAAAAAGTAAATTTATGGTGAAGGATTAAAGCGTCGGACAATGACAAACTTAAGCACATTGTTCTGCACATCAACTGATAAAAGCTTGTATAAAACTACAGTCTTTGAAGTTGAAGTGCTGGTTACTAAAAACGAAACCAACAAAAGTTAACACCTGCCTACTTTAACACGGTCAAAGCAAGCAGTTGGTGCTCAAAATGTGTAAATGTTTCCGTTTTACAAGAATGCAGATTCTGCAAATCTCAGACGCCGATGTTTAATTTTGGCCAACAACAATAATCTTAAGATTAGCATTAGTGATCAAGAATATATTTCATCAATTGGGAGATGATGCAGGTAGTTTTTACGCATTGTTCTAGTTTGAAGTGAGTGTTTGATATGGATTCAGAGTTACTGAACTTGCTTCCGTTTGTTCTTGTAATTATTGATGTTTTTTAGTACTATATAATTATTGATAACAATAAGAATATTATGGTTATCAGACGAATTACTGATAAATTGTAAACAAGGAGTTCTACAGTTTTATGATTCCCCGAAAATCGATGATTTGAACGAAGCTCAAGAAACCAAAATGGAACTAGGTGTAAGCATACTTGCTCGACAGAGCACAGATTCGAAATGTTGACAGCACGAATGAGACAATGTGGCTATCGCATGATGTTGAGCAAATGGTTGAAGAATAAATGTTCGTGATGGGCGACAAGATTCAGCGATTCAGAATCAAAAATCGATCTCGCTTGTGTTTTGTCCTTTCAACTGCCCTCATCTGTAATGCCTCGGATGATCCTACATGTCATGCAGAGGAGAGAGCAGATGTTTGTGCTCCCCAATTTTTGGCCCACTCTATCTTACCCTAACATATAACTCCCTTTTTCTTCGTGTTTCACTGGTAGTCTTGTTATACTGCATGTTAGCACTAGGGAAATCCGCTAAAGGCTACACTCCCTGACTGTAAACAATAAAATCGGTTTAGGCGGTATCACACCTCAAAGTATGTGATCCCGAGTTAGCTCCAAGTGGACATTATATTTTCGATATTTTTCTCCATTTTCTACTTTTCCACAACTCTGGAAATACGCCGTGATATTTTCACATTCCAATAGTTTGCAAAATTCCCGACACTACCTATTTCCTTCTCATTTGCTCTTCCGAAAGTATTTGAGAATTATTCGACCAAACACGCTCAACTTATTTATCTCGCTATACGCAAGGTCGTTTATTTTTTCGCGTCAGACGCTTCTTCAACCCAACGGACCTTGGGTTACTATACAAAGCTCAATTCCTCTCCGATATTGTGAACGGCAGTTGCGTGTGCGATAGGACTTCGCTTTCTACTTTTGCCTTAATTGATACTGTTCACCGAAATGTCATCCGACTGATCGATGCTCCCTTCATAACCTCCAATCTGCAACCAATAAACCATCATCAGGCAGCTCCTTCGAAGACCCTGGTTACTGTTCCTTTTCGCTTTTGTTTTTCGGAGCTTGCTTCGGCTGGGCCTCATACCGCATCTAATCATTCTTATGATATTTCTGATCCCAGATATCGTACTTCGTTGTTTTCATCTTCTTTTTCTTTCCGAACTGCTAAGTTGAGGACAACACTCCTACTTTATGTTTTTTCTCTAACTTATAACCTCATGCTATTCAAACA
>UZAN01041848.1:19941-32829 GCA_900618425.1 Echinostoma caproni
CGTTTCTTATCAGGTCAGAATGCTTGAAACGGTATGTATGCAGAGTTCGATTGCGTCCTTTGTGTGTTGACCATAGTGGCTCATCTCCTTCTCCCTCCCTCAGAATAGATCCACTCCCTGTCCACCTTAAATTTTACCACTAATCTTGTATGCACTGTGGGTTCGGCAGCGATCAGCAAAGTTCGCTTCACTGTATTTCCATGTACGATGATGATGATGTACATGTTGTATATTTAGGGCTTATAGACCCCTAGAGACCCAATTTGTCGAGATACTTCTGATTTGGGTAGACAATGAAAAAGGCGCATTGTCTTTTTCCGAATCTATTCATCTAGAGATTGATTACGTGTAATGATTGTGACCAAGGTAATTTACCACATTTTTTGAAGGTTGCTCATTGTGGAGCAATCCGTAGATCTGTTACTCCTAGTTTATTCTTTTCATTAGAATCAGTTTCCTTTCTAGACAGCTTTTAATACATTTAGTCATAAGATAATTTAATCGAAGTAGTCATATCAAGTAAACAAAATAGTGAACCAAGATATATGAGTAAATCACTACAAGAAAAATAAGAAATATGGTAAGAGTATACAAATGATATTTTTCGTTAAATTTCTTTTTCATTTAAAGTTTCCCTAAAAATTATATTGTCTTCAATTATAAATCTTATATGTACCACCCTAATTCTGGATCGGTTCATTCTTTTCGCAAAATCATATATATGTATATGATTTAGCGAAAAGAATAGAGATATATCCTTCAATCGCTTATAAAGTACAAAACAATATGACCTTGGTAATCTGCACCGTAAATTGATTGGTATCTTCAAGCAAGCAGTGATACTACTGGCATTTCACTCCGCCCTTCTAGAATATGTTTATCTCTTTTGGGGTTTAAGCAATACTAAAGAACCTCTTTTTGCTTTTGCGCGGTTCGCTACATCAAAAGTTTTGTGTTTTTGTGTGACATGATTAACAGGCCGATATCAGCCGTCGCGGAGCACACTGATGCAGGACATAATCCACAAGGCACTCTACTCCCGTACGTCGTCCTTCAATTCACCATTCGCTTCATTGAACAAGAAAAATGATTCGGCTGGTTCTGTATTCGGTGTCAGACAGAAATAAAGGACAACAATTTAAACTATCAAATCAGCCAGCGAGCCGTGCCATTCGAAACGTCGTGAGTATGTCATGGGCGACACGAAATTCAGAGTCGTATCTGCATCATGTATGCTGGGTGGCTACATTTGCCACCCCGAGCGAACGTCTCAACGAACGTATTCGGAAGCATTTCGAATCATCCGAGGAAAACGAAACAACATCTAATTTATTTAAATGCTATGGATATGTTTGTGATGACCAATAAAAAGCACTTGACAGCTGTTTCGTCCTGTTTGGGACTCGTCAGCAGTGCGTAATTTTTGTGTCCCTATCAGGACTCGAAAGGCAATTTTTGTTGGTCATCACAAGCATTTCCATAGCATTTGAATGCATTACCTATTGGGGAATCAACGATCTCCCAAGGAGTGAAACCCACACCCAAGCCCATCAAGACAGCCTGGTGCCTCTGAACAATCGAATGGGCTAATCCAAACTTCATACTTTAAAAGTCTAATTTATCCTGCCCTTTATGGCTATTGTGGCATAACAAAATTTTTCACAACCCACTTTATCTAATGTTATTCTTAAAAAGGAAATCGAATTGAGATGAATTGACATTTTTTATTGTTCTCTTTTATTTAACCCCATTTTCTTCCAATATCAGTCACTGGGACGTCCGTTCCTAAAACTACCCCGTCACTGCTTCACATGCTCAGTGTGGTTCATTTTTTTAATCAAAATCTTTGTAAGTACCAAATGAAACCACTAGATCTTTTTAGCAAAATGTACTCTCTATGTCCCAATCATAACTCTAATCGCAGTCGTTAGAGTTAGTAACCAAAACACGTGTCTGCGAAATACACGATCAATGGTAAGTATCTTGATGGAATTGGTAAGTCATCATCATCATCACTGTGCAGCGTAATACAGTGAAGCAAACTTCACTGACCGCTGTCAAACTCATATTGCATAAAAGGTAAATGATAATGTGTAAGGAGGACAGGGATGGGACCGATTTTTAGGGACGGGAAAAGAAAGCGAACCTCTATGGTCAACACACAGAGTAAGTGGGGTTATAATATTATGCTTCAATTTAACCTATGCTGAATTCTTCAAAATCAGGCATTGCTTATCTCACTTGTTGGTTGTCCGCGTCTTAACATGAACGAGGCTGGTGCTAGTGGTTTTTCTCTATGATCATAGAGCTTTCCATGATAAATAAACTGAATTGAATTGTAGTTGCATTTGATTCGAATTGCGTTTAATCCTACTTTTTGAAGCAGTAGCCCACCATGTCAGTTGTCGATAGTATAAGCAATACTCCACACAGATAATAATTCGCGGTTAGCATTTATGTGTAGCCAAAGAAAAAAAGATTACAAAGCAGAGAGATGATGATTTGGTTGGAGAACGGTGTGCGTATAAATCTAGCAGTGAAAGTTGAAGGGAAGATTTGGGAAGCGCTGTATGGTTCTTTTCAGCTTCAGAGGCGTATTCATCAGGACAAATGCCTGGATTCCGTTAAGATGTAAAATCAAGCCTAAAACAGTCGAGCAACTTATCGATTCTGTTCACCGGTCTTGCTTCACCTTCAATAAATTCGAAATGTTGTTATTGTTGTTGTTGTTATTTAAAACGCTTGTTTCAAATGTTTGAACAGTTCCACGGCGCTCACAATAAGAACAAAAATTGGCAAACAAGCTCGTTTTCAGTGTGTCTTAATCATGCTATTAGAACACAATAAATATGACTCGTATCAGAGAAGGATTTACAAGGAATAAAGAGAGAGGAATTAATTAAATTATTTCATATGTATTCAATATGAAGAGAAACCTTGCATTTTGTTTGGTCGAAAAATTCTCACGAAGGACATGCTGGTTGAAGATTTTCAGAATTTGCGGAATATCTTTAGCCAGAATGGCTATTCGGAGAGCTGTGATGCAACAGCAAGAGGCGTTTTCAACAGATTAATTGCTGAGAAGAAATCTGTGTACATTTCTTTACCATTTAAAGGATACACTTTGGCGGAGAATGTGCATAAAAGGTTATCAAATGCCATCAACAGGACGTTCTATGTGGCTAAGCTTCAAGCCCGATTCACATCTAGCCCACTGGTGTATCTTCGGTTGAAGGACAGAGTGCCCGATTTTGCGGCCTCTTTCTCTATTTATTCTTTCACTTGTTCCTGTGGCGCAATGTATGTTGGCTGCATGACCAGGCGTCTGTCCGAGCGCATCCGCGAGCATCACCCCACGTGGTTGCGAAGTGGAGTAATTACGTCAATCACAAGTGCGATCGTGTAGCACCTTGTTGACACTAATCACGTAAACGTGACCGAAGCGTTCCACCCCATGTAAAGAATTAAACGGGGCGATCTGGACACGAGCGGTTTTGCATTCTAGCCACAGCGGAGGCAGTTTCCATTTGTGTTCACGACCCGCCTCTGTGTGATCAGAAACAATTTGTGCACTCACTCAACCTCCTATCATCAAACCTCGGAGCAAGTGATAATTGGGGATCAATTATGAAAAAAACTGTTGAATACTTTAAATACTTTCCCTCCCTTTTCCCTGTAAATCCTTCTGTGAGACTAGTCATATTTATTGTATTGTAATGGCAAATTAAAGAATATATTGAACAACTATTGTCAAATTAATGTCTTTTTACATAATATTTGTTCTATCCTCCTGAATTCTATCTCTGACGTGGTGAACAAGATCGTTGAACGTAAAAGCAGCCAGTTGGGAAAATAATAACAAAGCGTTTTGTGTGGGCCTATATTAGTGGTTATTAAAGCCGTAAGTAGAGCAAGGTGAAGATTTTACTATACTTAATCGTTTACCGGACCCACTCCGAAAATGTGTACCCAAATCTTAGAAGAACCGAGGGTTGGCCATGTGTCACTATCGCTGGAACATTTTCTACCCCGAATTCTGCACATGGCGCGTCGCTCCACCCACTCATTCTTCTGTGGTGATTTGCTAACAATGGTTGATCAGCATAGGGCTCTTAACTTATCCTTTTTCTATGGCTGCCTGATAATCACACAATCGATCGGGTTCATTTATCTATCGGTTGGTGGTGCAGCTGCGATAAGGGACGTACTTCTTGCCAGCTAACCTGAGCGAGAACCCATACAATGTCCACAGGTGTGGATCTTTAGCATTTCAAGTGAACTTCTACTATGCACAGCAGCAGTGCCATGATCATCACACGATTGGATTACAGGTGACAATACGATCCCTACAAACATACCGAGCTGATAATCAGAAAGTCTTTTGTCAGGTTGAGGGGTTTCAAGTTTCACAAATTGCGAAAAATGATGCAATCAGATGGAAAAGAGGGTCAGGAGGAATTGAATTGTTTAAGGTCAGAGAAGAAAAGAAGAAAACCGTGTGGAACCATGGAATAGTCGTTTAAAGTCATTTTAATTTGTGGTCTCTACTTTAAGGTAGATAGAATAATTTTGACATTAAACGTTTTGTCGGTAGTAGGTTTGAACATTTGAACATCGCAGCATCATAAATTCCGGTCTAGAATGGCTCATCAAATGTTACATTATAGATGACATTCAATTCATTGCTTTCCTGTGCCAATAGTTTCAGTTTCTGGTTGAATGTCTGACTGTCGAATACCTGTTTTGGATATCTGGCCGAACACTACTTAAACAGAATTATTCTAATATGAAATTTGAATGAATTTATTTTAGTCATAATAGTTAATACATGTTTATTTCATGTTCTTCCCCCAAAGCTGTTGTTCATCTATTTGAAATGTTTTTGTCAATGATTCAAACAACGGTGTTATTTACTATGAGACATGCTCAATGTCAACAGCGTCCGTTTTAAAATGTCCCCTTTAGAACAGCTCATGCCTCTTGACAGACAATGATTATGATTATCCATGATGTTTTATGGTTCGGACACTATCGTTCAGCTAATAAGGGCACCAGTTAATGTGTTCTGCCTACGTAGATAGTGGTTTTATGATTCACATCTCGGTTCAAGAGGTCATTCCCGCCCCCGCATTTGAAGTGCTTTTGATTTGCATTCATAATGGATGTTAGACAACGACCATGATTGTATAATTTGGTCCCCGTGGACAATCAGTGATATTAGAACTCTGAAAACCATACGCAGCATCTAGTGCGTTTGATGATCAAACTGGCTCATTGGAAACACAGCGTTCACTTTTCATGAGACAATTCGCTTAAGGTGACACCTATCAACCTAAGGATGACAATCCCGAGTATCATCAGGGATGCAAAGTTGCCAGTTAGTGGCGATTCAAAGCAAGGATAAAGCAAATGTCTTCTATTCTTTGTTTGAATAGATGACCAGTCCCCAATTACGTATTGCAACTGTTATTGTTTCAGTACGTGCTAAACATTGCGTAACATATAACACATTTATTTCACTTTACCACGTCGTGGGCCTCACAGTCATTGCAGCCCGGAGTCAGCAATCACTAGGGTGAATTCATTTTTGGTCATTGCTGCAGAATTTTAACTCATCGACTCCAACGAAATATCTTTGGTCTCTGATGCAGCTGCTTCACAATTCGCTGACCAACAATCTTTCGCTGAAAAAGCTTCTCCTTATGAATCCTGGTCATGTGTTTGTATTTAACAAATTAACAGAATTATTATTATGAATTTGATTAACCTATGAGTAAAAAATGATTGGGTATGAGAGAGAACGCTCCTCACCTCGGTTAAAGTTTAAAAATGATTACAAGTACCTCTTTTCGCGCACAGAATTTTCCCGGGATGGCATAAATCTCATTTTTTTAATAGATTGGAGAAACAAAAGAAAACTCTAATCAAAACAATTGAACAAAGTGTTGGAAACCACATAGCGGGCGACCATTCACTTTGTAATGTAATTAGCAAATGATGGTGACTGAGATTTCGATGAGTGAATAGGTCATCAGATAAAAATGATATTCTGTTTGTTTTCAAGCTTTGAGCTACTTAGTTTCACAAGCAACGATCAAATGTCACCCTAAACGGCCAATACCAAATTTCGTGAGACAACGATTTTATGATCAGCAGCTTAATAAAATTAACCGTTCTACTGACCAGATCTACTCAATAGCGCTTATGCACGTTAACGTGTAAAGTCCTGGATTGTCATGTTTAGCAAAACACCCACTAGTTATTCACAGTAAGTAGTTTTTGTTGACGATCTAATGCGCTTGGTTCATCATACGCGATAGCAGCTTGGAGGGAAATATAACGCGCATACATACCGCACTAAATGATGCGTATTGATCGCAAAGTTGTATGTTTAAGGGGCTTAAAAATAACGCTAAGGTACTCTGCCTATTACTGGTTATGTTACCTTTAGTAACGAAGTGTTTTTATGTGATTGGATGACACTAAACTCAAGAAGATAACATGCATGCTACACAACCAAGCAATGTTCCTATTTTCAAGGAATATCATACTGCCTGCGCAATTACTTATTACTATGGATTGCCGAAAGCTTAGAATTGGTTGCGTACCAAAAGTCAAACGATTACCGCACCACTGTGCACATAGATAGATCAGTTAGAATAAGCAGGATATATTCCAGTGGAACAGTTTTACCTGCCCAGCTGACACAGTAGAAGATTTCTGTTGCCATAGAACTAATTGTAAACAAATCCCAAACACTTCATGTGTTCCCGAATGGGCTTCCCAAATGAATGGCTCACATGTTCACTCAGTATATTGAAAGCTGGTTACGGTGCAAATAATTGTAATCATTACCATCACAAGGCTAGTGAGGATATATGAAAAATATGGGTTAACACAGAGCAATAATCATTTACTAAGCGTTCTCTATAGTGGACTGAAATCAAGTGATTCTCTTATGAATAGAAGAAGGAGTAGAACAAGAGTGATTCTGTTTTGCCCGGGGAATGAAAAAAAACACTCTGAATGGGCCATTCCAATTTGAGTTAGTCATGAGCGCCATCAGTACCAAACGGTGATTTAAGCCCTGTCAAATATGGATCACATGAGTTTTTAACGAAATACCTCAGTGACGATTTACTAACGAAGATGATATTGACTGGAACAAGTGCTGTCTACGAAAAGTATAACTCACCTGATTTATTGCACATTGAAACAAAAAATAGTAGGATAACGCATTATTAAACTGGTAACGTTAAAAAGTGTGTGGGCCTCCCTCTTTGTTTGTAAGAACATGTAAACTGTTGTTACTGGTACAAAATAAGAGGGACAAAAGAATGCCACAGCCCGCAGTTCTAGCATCCACACAACTACAGTCGAACCTTTCGTGGATTGTATAGAGGAAACGCCAATGTGTCATTCGTTGTAACGAGGCACCTTTTAACCATGTCTATTGGCGTGTGTTTCAAATAGTCAGGTTGCGAATTGAGGTTAAAGTTTTTTCACTATCATAATATTCTCATCGGAATTACTTTGGAAATTTCGGAATAGACTCAGATCAGCGAAGTAGGCGTACAGTTTGTCTATTGCACTATTCGTATCAAGACCACTTTACACAATATTGTGTTATAATGAAATTTTGTAAGCTTCAACGTTTTTGGAATATAAAAGTGCGAAATGCAGAAATGCTTGGGACAAACGGTTCCCTTAATGATTTAAAGTGCTACCAAAGGCCTTTATCCCGCTAGTAGGCTAAGTTTAGGTCTATGAACACGTTGGCGAGGAGTCAAGTCAACGGAATTAGGCTAAAGATTTAGCTATAAACAGTTGCATCATTAATACTCAGTGTGCAATTTCACTCTATGGAACTCCCGTTTCCGTATGAATAGTATAAAGCATTAGATCATGTCACATCGGTATATATAATATCAATAAGTATATGAAAATTATATTACATCAGTGGATTACGTAGCTTCATCAGATGGTGAATTTTGTCATTTAAAGTGTAAATTGATAGTGAAGTGAAACGCCAGGAAGTACTGGATGTTACCGCTGAGATGAGGGAGGTGCTTTGCCTACATTCAGTTTACAAAGGTGGGTTGTTTTGTGTCGTGTATAGCGAAACTGGAAACTGGTCTCATCAAGTACCCCATAACCGAGTGAGCAGAATGCGGTGAAGTCCCGGGATCGATTCTCAGTTGAGTTGATGGATTGACGGGAGCTCCTTTAGGTCAGAAATACCGTCCAGTCACAACAGGCTTTCAGTTCATATTTCATTTGCACCCGTCACGACGAATTTCACCATTTGTTAGTTGAGTTTATAATGCCATTTGAGCCCCTACCATTTGCAATTTAGTGTAGAACGATTGCAGCTGTATATCGAACACTAGATCACGTAACACTAATTCGTGTTCGACAGTGACTACAGTCAGCCTTGAATGCCAGTTTAATTCATCTAACTGGGACTTCTGAAATCATGCATAGTCCTTCAGAGTTCTAATTAAGGTAAAGTAGAAAAACACATAATTGAAAAACATTGATTGTGTTGCATCAGGTTGGGGTTAATAAATGGTGCCGTCCTCATGTGCGTTATCTAGGAAACCACAACCATAATAATTAGGCCAACTCNCCCATTGTCTATCACGGCAAGTTGAACACTGTGTTCTGACATAGATCGCCGGCAAATGCAGTTTATTTTGTTGCAAGTTATCCGTGTGTTTCATTTGAAATGGTCAAATGGTAAAACAAGGTGATGTAAATTCCCAAAATCGAGGAATGTGCTACAAAATATCAATGATATACACACGTTGATGAATGAAATCTTTAGGAATTAAAAGCTTATGCGTAATTGTATTTTTCGTATCGGATAGTACCAAACAGCAATTCAATCCCTGTTGCAAATGCACGAAAAAGGTATACACATCATGTGTGAAGGGATTTGGTTAATAGAGTGAAACCAAACCTGGGAAGAAAACAAACACCTCTAAATTTTATCCTCAGCCTAGGGCTAAATAAAACACTGAAAATAGGAGGACACTCAGAATGAGATGACATCATTGAGTGGGTTTACTATGGTATGTGCTTATCGTGGTTATGGCAACCGGCCTTTTGAGGAATGTCTCATTGAAAAAATGACTTATTTGCTGACGATAAACCAGTTTTTATATTTCTTTCGGTTTTACCAATGGCATATAAAAAACAGAACCATTCCAAAATGAGAAATTAAATATTGGATTCCCAAATGGAGAATATCAAATTATCCGATCAGCTGTTCGTCTTCCACTCTGTGCGTCGTTTAGGCAGCGTGGTTGTTACCCTGCAACCGGGTGTATGTTGGTTAGCAAGCTGCTTATGTTTTATACGTCTTGCGCGTTCAGCCAGCTGCAGTGTTTCATTATTTTTAGGTCATATGCTTTTGCCACACTTATAAAAACAACCTTGGATAAAATTATCAGAAAGACTTCATCAATGATTGAAGTTATTATCTGGTCTTACGGGAAGTTTGATTACTACAGTGGAATTAATTATGCAAAATCTATGCCCAAAATTGATTGATTTATTGTACATTTAGGAACCCGTTTATCACGCGGATTCTGTTAAATAGTAGCATTAAGCTTCGTGATTGATTAAATTTGTTTTCCTTTGATAATCTACTGAAGCATACAAAGGCATTCTGCTATGCATGACTATTTTATTCGTATTAATTCTAGATGTGAATTGAAAATCGCTCAATGATTTTCGACCAGACTGCAAACGATGAGAGGAAAAATTAAATTTTGGTTTTGGAAAATTGAACAAAACGTTCCTATAGCGTTGTTGAGCTTTATTAGCGTATACAACCCAACTGTGGCGTTAACAAAAGATGCAGAATTTTGCTCACGCAATGTGGCACATGGACTCGTCTGGTTTATCACCAAGAAATATAATATATTTCGAGCCATTTAGGGAGTATAGTTGAATATCATCAGGTAACGTGTTGTCTCAGATCTTGATTGACGGTAAATGCATGTACAGCTTTTAAAGGACATGAGAAACAGTTCAAAATGTGAATGCGAGCAGGACCATGAAAAAAACGACCAGAGTTTTATTTTAACTTGAGATCTTTAATAACGCTACATTACCTGCACATTTATTGGAAGAGAATATAGCATTTGAACAAAGATAGCATAATACGTTAAAAGAATACAGGAATCGGGGGACCCTCAAATCGCATGTGGCCAGCTGAAATAACGTGCAGGTAAAAGTAGCACTTTTTGATTTGTCAAAAATGGTTCATCCGTTAAATAAGTTGATCATATGAGCATTTAAACCACTATAACTTTTAGAAGATTATTGAACGAGAAGCAGAAGAATTTTCAGGAGAACAACTACTTTACATAAAGAATATCTATTTTAATATATTATGATATGATTATTTGGATACCTTAGTGCCGATATGTTTGAAATTTTTTCTAAGTAGAAAATCAGCATTGGAGTGTTTCAGGTATATGCTTAGGAGGTTATCCAATTTAGTGTCGGTTTGGCTAATTTGGGTGTCGATGAACTTCGTTATAGATCACTTTCACAACTATTCTCGAAGAGCAGCAGTACTAAAATAAATTAGATTATTATAAGAACGTTCTGCAGGTCTCGTCATTATCCTACGTGAATATATTCTTCTGATGTGCATGAACCCGTCTATTTGATTGCGGTATTAACTGGTCTCACCGTCGTCTGCTTTTTGTAAAATCATCCATCGAGTCTTCGTTTGCATTCCGGAATTTTCTTCACTCCCCTCCTCCCTCGCAAAACCGAATTATCGTTGATAACGAGGAGCGTGAATCGTTTATGTTCTTCTGTTCACGCGAATACTTATCTGTCTCTTAGCTCAATCGACATATTAATTTGTGAAAAAATCATTATTGAGCAATGTCCACACTCATTGTTATGAATTGAATAATCCTAGATTGTGCCCCTGTGAATTTGATACTGACTAAAGCATAACTTAATCGTGCAAACCTATGGCACTGATTATTGGACACCGTAGACGGCGTGTGACTGCATCTCTTTGCTAGCGTCTGTCTACATTGCCCACTATTTTAGCCCAGGTGAACATCTAACTTTCCCAATCAATCAATCGAGTAAGCAATAATAAATATTGAGATGTTATTCCTAACTGGGAACTACTAGTGAGGTGTTTCAGCAATCTCTTTGGCGATATATGCGTTGACGGCTAATTCAAGTTCTGTTGACATCGTATCTGTATGAAGATCATTTGTTCATACCATCTGTTCGGAAACGGAGTAATAATAATAATAACAATCATATTGATAATAATAATAATAAATTACATCGACACGTTGAATCAGAGAAGTTCTCAAAATACACGGCCAGAAATCAGGATGACCATTACCCTTGATTGAGAATTTAAATCCTTTGGGATATTACGCGAATTAATATCAAAATGTTCATGAAGGAGGTTAAATTGCTCTTGAATTTGTGTGTCAGTAAGTATTAAGATGGATTACGTGAGGTTTGCTATCGTCTTGTTCATCAGTGAAAATCCAGTTCCTAAGGAATTCACTCACATCTTCCTTAATTGAACAGTTCATTTAATTCAAGACCCCTGTGTCGAAAGTAGCTGTTGCTTGTTCACAGTGACATGAAAAAAATAAACTGTGAAACCATAGACTTTTATCAAGACCAGACGAGCACTTGTGGTGCAAAAAAGAGAAAACTAAACAACCGTTTCATTCGTGCTAAGATTATTTATCAATACTGACTACGTATCGGCCATATTCCGGAACAGAACGGTAAACATTCGGGTTTGGATTCGATTACGTTTCTTATGACCTTCACAATAGACTACCGCCTTGGTGAGTCTATGGGGAGAAGAATCGAGTTTGGTATTGGGTAATTTCATTGGAATGCGAATGCATTGTGGTATTAACTTCCTCGCGTGGAGTTCAGTCCTAAGGAGGTCCAGTTTACCTAACTTGTATGGTACATTTTGAATGAGAAATTATTGCGTGCGGTCGATAACGAAGAACCCCAAACAGTTGTTTGCTTAAGGGCTATTCAGCAAGGCTCCAAATGAATGTTGCGTTCTGAGGGCTTGACAAACGGGTAAATATATCCTTCTTGCCTCTACTGTGTACACAGTTGTTAGTTAGGTTTATTTTGGGGCATGCACTGAAGACTGAAGACATCAGAAAATTTCCCCGCCTCCAAACTGTTCACCATGAGACAGCGAGGACTGAAGAATCACTAACTTCTTATCCCTTTCATTACCAGACCAGAAAGTTCCCATTGGATTTACAAACGCTTAGCAGAGGATTCCAGAAGTCTCGATTAATGGGTGATAAAGCAAAACGATACAAACATTTGCCCAGCACATTAGTCATGAATACATCCAAACCTAATAACTGTTATTTGATCGGCAAAGTCATACGGAATATTTGATGAGCTATATGTGCCCCTCTTACCATCTTATGATAGAAAAACGTTCAACAACTGACAACATTCCTTAGTCCCGAGACTGTTTGCTGCCGGTGTGGTCAACCGGTGCTGCCTAACCGCCCGCAGTTAGTTGCATTATTCACATGCTGCGCAACGTATTCAGCCTCGACTAACTGCCACACGCAATCAGAAATAGAAGTTGGGACCAAAATCTCAGTTTAACATTTGCGTGTCAAAAGATTAAATAAAAAATAACTGATGCAATGCAACCCCATTTTTTGGGCAACACGGTTACCTAGGTTGACTCGACAGCCTTTCCAAAGAATGACAACTTATCGTTGAAATACTCGCAAACAATGGACACATCTCATACACGACATTTGTATTCGAAACACGTTAATCAGCGGGTGCCTTGGTTTCTTTTCTAACGGTCACGAACTCAATGATCCT
>UZAN01041848.1:35065-54178 GCA_900618425.1 Echinostoma caproni
GTTCCATGATAACCGTGTTCAGAAGAATCTAAACACCCCTAGCCTAACACAAGATAAAGATATCTTACCAGAGTATTAACCCGAAAGGCCACGCATGCAGCTTCCACTGATGAACCGTTACCCAAAGAAGGCAAGAGAGATGAAGAACGCAATATTACCAACTCTGTCATGTAACAAGGACGTTTCAGCAACGTCAGTTAGACTGCTCAAACGATATGAAGCTAAATAAATCGGGGAGAATTCGATTGACCATTTGGAAAAATATACCGGCGATTGCTGTTAGCATCCCTGGTTAAGAGAGAGGCTACTCTGCATCACTGAGTCGAGTTATTCACTTTACTGAATTTTATGCGATGCCTGAAACAGAAAATGAGTACAGAATTCAACTGTGCTGAAGCAGACTTCTTCCGTAATCCAGTTTAGTGTTGATTTGTAACTGCCTAGCACTTCTAATTTTGGTGTAATCCAATCCGACTGAAGCAACTACATCATTCTTTTCCAGATTAGATACATCATCACGAATCAAAGATTCATGCAGATGTTTTGAAGGCATTTTAAACACATCGTGACCAAATGATGTTAGGAGTGCATCGAAAATTCGATGTCCCATGTGTTGTTTTATTGTGAATGTTATAGTTTTATTAACACAGCGATGTCGGTAAAGAATTATATCCGCCGACGTTTCGGTTACCGTTGGTAACCTTTCTCAAGGCAGGTTTTACAATCAAGTGACTCAGAGGAAAGGATCACAAATTAACGGATATTTCATCGTGTGTGTGGTGTGTGCCCACCACACACACATACACAGAGACACACACATACGCACACACATACGATGAAATATCCGTTAACTTGTCATCCTTTCCTCTGAGTCACTTGATTGTAAAACCTGCCTTGAGAAAGGTTGCCAACGGTAACCGAAACGTCGGCGAATATAATTCTATACCGACATCGCTGTGTTATTAAGACTATAACATTCACAGTTTTGAAGGTATCTTTGATATGCTGGGCTTAGATAGCGGTCAAACTATCATTACAACCGATTAATGCAATCAATGTACTCTTTCGAAATTGGCCATTCCGACAGCCTGGATTCCGCATAAGCTTTCTAACTGACTAGATTGCAGTAAAATGCATCGAAAAATTTACTCAGTCAATTGAACCATTATTATTATATTTATTTTACATTTCCTGTACTACAATCAGCAGAACAAAAGTGACCTGATGAGGACAAGGTGCGTATTCCTTCTCGTATATAGTCTGATAATAACCATACGTTTATGCAACATAAGGCAATCCCAAGCTTTCATAGCGCACTTCGCTGACTGTGCTGCATAAAATTACCCGGACAGTTGTATATCCGTTTGTTTCGATATAACGCTTGTACATATACCTTAAACAGAATCAGAATGTTCTGCAAGCTTCGCACCGACCCGAGAAACGATAATTGAATAACTGAGTACCCGAAGAGGCGGGGCGCATTCAGGACACCGCTGAATGCTTTGCGCTTTACCTTTTGTTGAACTAGGTACAAGGTAATTCCCCCGCGATGGCAGATATTATTGTTCAGAATTATTTTCTATTTGGCAACTGCGTATTTTCAGGACACTGAATCCTGGTTTGTACATGTTTATGTATGGATTTCTAACCCGGTTCGCTCGTCATCAATGGAGTTAGAACGGCCTTAATAAATGCATGTGATTGGCATCAGAAATATAACTTAATCGCAGCTGAACTGGTGACTGCAAAACAGCTCAAACTCCTAGGAAACTTTAGATAAACAAGGATAGCTTACTCTTCCAAACACATGAGGGTATAAGGATCTTGCAATTGAATCGTAGGAAGTAGATAATTTGGCAGTGGTTGATCCCCAGGTTCTAATGAAATTGATCAGAACAGTGTATAAGAATAAGACGGTAAATGTACAGGTTTGATATCAAGATTTGTGTTTTTCAAGCTGTGGGTAACGTTGTTACCACCGCTTTCGAAAGTATCCGGCCAAGTGGTACTCTACCATTACGGTCGATAATGTACGTATGCTACTGGTCATTCTTTGAAAACATTTTTGGTTACATTGTTCGAGCCTATAACAACTAAGATAGTGAAGCAAATCTTGAAAGATGCGTTCACTGTTGACACCAAATTGATCAATCCAGCAATGCTGCTGCTGAACTCATCACCATCGTCATCAACATTTATCAATTTTACTACCGTTCAAACGACAACATTTGTGCAGTCATGTAGGAAATAAAAATGTCCCTCTAGGCTTTCATTTGGATCATCCAATTAAAGTGCCTTTAGATGTATATAACACGGTTCATTTTGTTTGGTGCAGCACTTTGTTGTCTTATACCTGACGCAACTAAAAATCATTTAACAAAACCAACGCTTAGGACTCTTTGGAGTTGGTAATTGAAGAAAAGACACATTTCCGTTCCTCAATATCTGCACCATTCATGGGATAAAAATTCAGAAGATCAATTCATTCGCTTCTGAAAGTTTGTACTGCCCAAGGTAATAAGAAAATTAGCTAGTTTAAAGTTTGTTTTAAAGTTTAAAAAACGCGATAGAAGGAGCATTTTAGATTTACACATATATTTCCTGACGCAGTCGGCGTCCAGAATGCTCCGTTGGGACAACGGGTCCTTGCAACGTGAACGAAGATCCAGACTAAGGGGAATTGGGTGTGTATGTGTTTAGCGGACATGGCGAATACATCAGCTTAGGTTGTTGATAAAATGTCGAAAGGCATCGGTAGGGCGCAGAAAAGCTCACTGTGTTTGTCACTTTCAAGCCCATTGTGTGTTGGCAATTATAGGTCAAAGAGCCAGAATCTACCTTCGCATTCTGCGAATAGATATTTAATTAGTTCTGAGGAACGACCCACATCGACTTTCGCGGTCAGACGATTGTAAGATTGGACCAGTGTCCACCACCCAGTGGAGGTGAATACCAGAAAGATAAATATTTGGATTAGATGTCAAGGGGTTAATGCTAAGGTTGAAAAACACCCGGTGGGTGACTCGTTCATCCCGACCTATGTATAGCGTTCACGGTTGAACATAAATAGGATATCAATCCCTCCGTCTCGCAAACTACTCCCGCCTTAAGAATCACATAAATGCATGTTCACAAATCTCTAAAAATGAATACACCCCTCACTCTCTGTGATTTGTTTCCACTAAAGTGTTATGCTCGTCTGTTCAAAGTTCCACCAAATGGTGCCCCTGGCCATACACACATCTGATGTCACGCAACTCATGCACATTCACTGCAAACATTTTTGCCACAAACGTCTTATGAGCTTATAAAGCTGATGTCACTATCTGATAATTTATGAGTTTAAAAATTACAAAAAAAAACGTTTGCTGAAAACTAGATTCAAACTTCACGTTGCTCTCCAACAATGTGGTCAATTAGCGTCTTTCATTCGTTTCAATTTTCAATTTTTGAATTTCTGAAACAGAACGAGTCACTTAGAGAATGCTACTTTTTTATTATAATTCAATCACCCTATCTGTTTCTGTCCTGCAACTCTTCACTGTAATCACACGAAAATTCGGAAAAATCAAAGGGGCCGGTGGTAACCAAGTGGTTAGGCCACCATATGTTGACTCGGGATTCCCAGGTTATAACCGCTCAACTGCTGCCTGTATTCCTCATTTCTGTATTTTCCCAGGAGACCCTTATATGGCTACGACCCCCTTCCTGAAAGCGGACTGTATATTTGTATATTCAGTGAATAAAAAATGGAAGTAAAAAGAAATTTCATATTTTTCAACATGGAAGATTATTCATAGTCAATTTAGATTTCAAGTATAATCTCTTTCGATACAGAAGCTTTTTCCACAAATTCATTTCCTCACAAACGTTTGGGTGCTCCCTCATGATAATGGCAAACGAATACTGAAAATTATACTTAGATTCATGTTGGTGCATTGGTGAATAAATCCACAAATGGACGGCAGATAAGCGATTAATGAGTAAATAGAGTATTGATATAAATGTGACTAAACAAACAAGTCCCAGAGAGGCTTTTCGATGGCACAGTATGTACAGCTCAATAGGAATAGTTAGTTTCGGTCATCTCGACAAAACTTTCACTTTATCCAATTCTTTGTTTGCTGAGTGACACGTTGAGGATGCATAATTATCCGTAACGGGTGACTTTTTCCTGCATTCTGTGAATAGCGTCCTGGGACACCGTCCGCCATAAGAGAACAAAATGTATTTGAAGGTGCATTCAACGAATAAATTCTCTTCCTCCGATCAGAATTCACCACGTGGTTATTCAATTGAAACTGAGATCCGTGTTTAGTAATAAATTGCACGCACACAAAGTTACGTTCAGCACAGTTGTTTGGTTTCAATCTCAAGGGATAACCACTTCTTCGGCGGTTTTATTCAGTGTGTAGTAGCTTTACGCACTCCTATGTTGCAAGATACCCCTGCCTGGCGCCACAGCTTCCGGTACATCCTCCTTCCTGAATGAACACTGGTAAGTCACAAACAGGGGTTCGCTTAATTAATCCATGATCATTTCGTTGCATCTGTACACGTAAATACTTCATTCAATACGATCTTAGATTCTGAGATAAAACACTAGCACAGGAGGAAGACAAGTTTGCTGATCACAACGAACAGCACAACAAGAAAAATGGCAGTGTGTGGGAGTGAAACACCAACCAAAAATTATTTCACTAGTCATTTACAGTGTTTCTTTTCTATTAGATACTGTGTCCTCAAAGATCCTGTCCAATTCTACCCAACCGGTGACGCATGACTATCAAATTTGCCGTTTATTGATTTCTCAAACCACACTGTTACACCATTCAAACGGTCAATGTTTCGCATGTTGCAGAATCTATTTGCACATTAAGTAATTCTCTTCGTCTCCTTCAGTACGTTCAGAGTTCAACTGATTGAAAATGCATCCTAACCACATCAAAAGCAGTTGGAATTTGTTTATATGCCCCTTCTTGTGCGAGTGAAATCAGTTCGTGAGATCAAACCGTATTCCATTGCTCTTCTATCCACCTCACATGAATAGTGCGATATACAGACAAAAGACGTGTCACATCCGGTTCGGGGAAGTTAGACAAAGAAAAGCAATCCCGCATGAAGTCATCTGATTATGTTTTACGCGACATCTCTATTGGTTCTACTACATTCACGTTGACATCCTCATCGACTATGATCACAAAGGATGTCCGACTATATTCCCTTAGTTTCGTTAGAACTACTAATAGGACACTAACCCAGAGCTCGTCATGGTAATTAACAACAGCAGTTCTGAAAGGGAATCTAAATCTTTAACATGGTACATATCTATAGCCCCGGTTTGTTATTCATCGCTTTAGTATCTAACCTTATATTATTATTAACTTTTAGTGCAGTAATGATAATAGCTCTTTTTCATCACTGTTTGTATGCACAAAAGGTTCCAGCGCATGTGGTGATCATTCCACTGGTTCTGTCACCAGAACTATCCTTTATTAATACCAGAATTGAAATAGAACAAAGTGCGGTGAACAATCTCGGTTCAAGTGATTCGTAGTCATGCCCAATACATCTCAATAAACATCACGCTATTTATATATATAAATCAGTATTCAGCCATAAAAAACAATTTCGGAAAGGTATAATAACCTCATAGGTCATTTGGGGCTAAATTCGTCTTCGGATCGGATGTGGAATTCTCGTTGATCACATAATTTGAATATTCCCATGATAGCTTCGAGGAAACGAGTCGAGGAGCGAACAATTGTTGTCAGATATTCCTAGTTATGCCCTTACATACCATATACTGGAAAAATGATTACATAATGATAGCCATTGTCTTCAGTTTAAGAGCATGAGTCGGAGGTAGAACGTAGAGAATGTGTGAGGGCGTGTCTGTGTGCGAGTGTGTGTCTAAGAATGTTAAGCGTGTTAGTTGATGTGACAAACTGCCATAAGTAACGAAATGATCACATACACAGTTGCGGGTCGCTTACGCGTCAGCGTATTAGCGCTTTGGGGGAACTCAGAAAGAACAAAGATATCATGCTGCTCAAACCAGATAAAGGCACCGGGTTAGTCATTATGAACAAAAACAATTACGTTCAAAAGCTGTCTGAAAGGATTTCTAAAGATAAAAAGTACTCTAAATGTAACAAAGAAAATGATGAGATAGAAAAGGTGCAGGATGAAATCACACATCTACTGAAGGCATTAACTTTATAGGGGCACATGGACAATGCTGCATTCGAGAGACTAAAACCATGTGGGTCCACCATCCCGCGATTGTACGGTCTCCCTAAGATTCACAAAGATGGAGTTCCAGCGCGACCCATTACGGCAATGGTGAATTCACTATATGACTTAAAGGCACAGTAGTTGTTCGAATTACTAGAACCCGTACACGGTGAATTGCCACACAGTCTCCGAGACAGTTTCCAGTTTGCAGCTAAAAGAGAAGGCCTGGATCTGCAAGAAAAGACCAGGTTTTCCTTGGATGTCGTCTTACTGGTCAACATTGTACATCGGCTGGAGACGGTGGAACTCACCTGTGATTAAATAAAAACGAATAATGTAAAAGTTGGTATTCCGGTCACAAATATAAAGCACCTGTTACTACGCTACACACGTAACAAGCAGTTTCTATTTAACGGTATTCTCTATCGTTAAATGGATGAGATTGCCATGGGATCCACACTCGGTCCGTTACTAGCTGATCTCTTTGTGGATAAACTGGAAAGTAGTATGCTGAGCCGAACTATTGAAGGATTAGCACACTATAATAGATATATGGAGGATATCTTCTGTGTGACCGATCGTCAAATTGACATCCTAATGTTACCGAAATCGTTTAATGAGACACATCCATCACTGGAATTCGCTGTAGAGGTTAAAACGAACAACATATTGAACTTTCTGTATATAGCCGTGTACAGGAAAGAAGATGGATCAGTAGGAAGGCAGATCCACAGAAAGAAATCATGGAATGGTTAATATGCCAACTTCCATGGTTTCGTTCCTGTGAAATTTAAACGTAATCTAGTCCGGTGTCTAGCCTTCAGAGCACGGAAAATTTAGTTAGCAGACACACTGGATGAAGAACTACGCTTCATCCGCCAAACGCTGCAGGACAATGGTTATCCGGAAAAGTTCATCGAAAGGATTATTTAGCTCACTCCCGAGAAGGAAAACATCATTTGCGTCCCCAAGAAAGAACTATTCATAAGGATTCCATTTAAAAGGGACTAACACCCGGAAAGCCTAGTGCAGTCACTGAGATCGGTTGTGAATTCCACTTTCCCGGAAGCCAAACTTAGACCAGTGTTCTCGACATCATAGGTGATGCCAATGCAAGTGAAAGACAAACTGCCGAAACTGACCTCATCCATGATAATTTACTTTTATAAGTGCGCTCCAATTGCCGGGTGTGAAAAGCAGACGTGTTACTTGACCCAAATGGGGAAAGGTCACATCAACTAACACACTAAACGTTCTAACACACAAAAATACACAGGCACACCCGCCTACACCTACCTCCGATTACTGACCAATGGCCATCATTACGTAATCATTTTTACACTTTGTGAATATCCGAAAACAAATGTTCACTCACCGACCCGTTTTTCCGATCACATAATTGTTAGGTCATCCCGTCATTTAGACCACTAGGAATATGGGGTGTGTGGAGGGTGGGCAGGGGAGCTAAATCGCATGTATGATTTATTTTTGGGCACACAGAGGGGGACTGTGCCGACGAATTCCGATCATTTCCGCTGTGGCCAGTATTCGACATCGAACCTGCCTTGATAGTCAACCGCAAACCCGATACAAGAGACAGAAGGCCACGGTCACGTTGATTTGTTTCAAATAGGTTCGAAACCACTGCACTAGTGAGTGGTCTAATCTCTCCTGTGTTCAGCCATATGGGGTGATGTCCACTGATTCGTTCGGGCAAAGCCTGACCGTGCTTTGTACCACAGGAACAGCTAAATGAGTACACACCACATGAGATGGCAGAATCCGGCATTTTGTCCATTAGTCGTAAACACACATTTTGCTGGGACGTGAACATTGCGGCATAGGTCTTACTAACAGCATCGGATACCAGATTGTTTGTTGTGGTGGCGACTGAGTTCATAGAATGAAGCGTTCACTTAGCGTTGAATCTTATCGGACAAACTGAATCGTATACTATCATTGTTACCAATTAGGAAAAGCGACCAATCCAGAAGTTAATAAAGAGTAAATGGTTTGCGGGGTTGGGAAGAAAGAATCACATGGCGGTCGAAAGGCGGCGCTCAACCATTGTCTGTTTGATCCACTAGAAATGCGGGTCGAGTGTAATAAAATGTCTCAACACAAAATTTACAGGTATTGACCAAACTCGTGCAGCACCCGGATTTAAACCACATTTTTTCCTCCCAATGCTTAGTGTTTCGATCCTCATTCAGGGAATTTAGTATGATATTGCTCCACATCAGACGCAACATATCTGATATAATACCCACTTATCTCACTGCTTCTATTGGCGGAAGGCCATTTAAACAAACGATTTCTCGATTTTGACGATGGTTGCTGATGCATCAGCTGTGGAAAAACAAAGCCATAGTAAGAAACACGAAAAGGATTTATTTATCAAAATTACCCATAGGTATGGTACAGGTATTGTACTTCCTTCTCGTTCAGGTTTTATTTGGCCTTCTTCCTTTTTTACTACTGGAGGCAATCAATTTCGCATGGCGTCCACGAAGCTGTGTCCAACAAAATTTGTCAGTCCTCTAATACATGCCGCACCCTAACCACTGACGATCACTGCCGAGGCAGCTAACTTATCCCTGTTTCTAACACAGGGAAACGTTTCGATTACATTCAAATCTCAACTTCAGGGTGGTAACTGAATTAATTGGACCATGGAATTGGCCCTTACAGAAACTGCAAAAAATGTGAAAAATATCTAATGAAATCTAACCATTTTCTAATACTAACCTCATCTGTGAAAAATATGACTTCCGCGAATGCATAAAACGCTTATTCAACAAGCTGCATACCTCAAGGCCAACCTTCGAAGGTCAGCATTTATGTTCTTTTGGATTATATTTTAAATTCTTTCAATATTAGGGATAACGCGTCAGTAGTTTGTAGCCAAATACTTTATCAATTTAGTGGATATTGAATATTTTTAATAATTGCCCAATTTACCGCGCATTGAATGGGAAGAGATTGGCGATTTAGAATACGTCTGTTCAGCCTAATCAACACTTCTGAAACAGGGATAATTCATTAGAAGCAATGAAGTCCCACGAAGTTTCGCATGAAATATTTTCCAAATCTGAACCGAAACTTTTGAACTACAACAAATTTTATCGTGGCACTCAAGGTCGTGCAAATTTAAACGGCGATAGAATATAAGTAAGAATGTAGCAGTGAGAGATAAAGTCACGAATAAATGCAATTCACCCTTAGCCATCAATATGCATATATGAATTGTATTCCGAAATGTATTTCGAAAAGGGGAGTGATGTTGCACGAGTTTAACCAACACCTGTATTTTAGGAATCATGACATTAGCGTTTCTGAGAGAAAATTTAGGATTTTTCTTTGTAAAGTGATAGCGTAATGACTTATTCCAGTCATGTTACGCTTCCGGTAAATGAATGAACGGATAAGAACTGGAAACTTCCGAGTCGTAAACTGTCTTTTTAGTTTTCTGTGTATATGAATCATGTGTATTTGGATAGAATACTGTGCCATAGAAAATGCAAATCTCATTTGAAACTCGGGGAGATGATTCAAGTTGAACAAGCCTCGAAGAATCACTGCGATGTTTCTCTATTAGGTTTTATGGATAAGATGATTCTCACCCCAGTTAACTGGATGCCAGAGCCGCTTTTAAGGGTTTTTATAAAGAGTAGAAAGATAATAGTAAGCTTCTATGGAGTTCTGCTCAGTCATTCATATACTATTCATTTTGTACTAAAGATTTTGGGGAATTATTTTTTATCAACCCCTCTGACTGCTCAGTCTTCAGTCTTCAGTATTGAGGGTAGGGGGCGGGGTGCCCATATAAGCCCCAACACCACTGGGTCACAGGTCCGATCACAAGCGTTCGTTTCTCCATAGCCCCTTTAGATGCTCATCCGGACGCCGTTTGAAAGCAGTGTCTGTCTTATCTTCCACCACGGTCGCTGGAAAGGAATTCCAGAGGGTTGTTGACCTCCGACGGAGGCGGTAGACTAACAAAAGACCAACTGATTGCAGTTTCCGCAACGTGAGAGAGTGTCCAGCGTGCGGTCCTCTGTTCGTAAAGGGAAGTACTGTTGCAGCTCCGGGCCTATATCACCTATCAGGATCTTCCTCAGACAGGTGAGATCTCCACTGAGGCGCCGATACGCAACTGGGAACAGACCAGTAGCCTGTAGACGACCTTCATACCTGGTTCCGCGTAGTCCAACAACGAGTCTAGTGGCAGCAAGTTGTAAACGCTCAAACTTAGCCAGTTCACCGGCTGTGCGGGCGTATTTTGCCGCACCACCATACTCAAGTCTTGATCTGACATGGGAAGCGTAAAGCAGTTTGAAAGCGTTCATTGTGAGCTGGCTGAAAAACCGCCGAATAGGCCCCAGAATACTCCCTGCACTAGCACAGACCCGATCTGTGTTTTCTCGGGTCTTTAGGGATGACGTAACCATAACACCCAGGTGTCTTTCGCACGATATTCTGCGCAATGTGGTTCCCTGTGAGTGGTAGACTAACTCTGAGTCAGAACACCCCAAGTCCAGGTGAGAACACTTTGCGGTGTTGACTGGAAGTGTCCACCCATTCAGCCAGGTTGTTCGAATCCGCTTGAAGAGAACTTTGATCGTTTAGATCCTCGATTGTATGCCAAATTTCGATATCAACCGCATACATGAGGGATGGGCTGTTTAGTTACCGGGCAGGTCGTTCACATAAACTACAAAGAGCAATAGACCAAGAACCGAGGCTTGGGGGACCCCACTGGGAGCGGAATACCACGCAGATAGCGATTTGCCAACACGGACGCAGAATTTCCGGTCGATGAGGAAGTCTNCAAAGTAGCTCCCAGGAAGTTGTAGACTACCCCTGATTCAGCACGCCCCAAGTGCAGGTGAGCACACTTTGCGGTGTTGACTGGAAGAGCCCAGGTATCCGCCCAGTGGACCAGGTTGTTGAAATCCTCTTGAGGAGTATTTCGATCCTCCGCACCCTCGATTGTACCCCAGATTTTGATGTCATTCACATACATGAGGGATAGGCTGCACAGTTGACCGGGCAGATCGTTCACATAAACCACAAATGGACCAAGAACCGAGCCCTGGGGACCCCACTTGGAGCGGAATACCACGCAGATAGCGATTTGCCAACACGGACGCAGAATTTCCGGTCGATGAGGAAGTCTCGCAACAAATTCAGTAGGACCACACCTACACTTCGGTTGGACAGCTTTCGCAGAAGACGGTCGTGCGGCACCTTGTCGAAGGCCTAGCGGAATTCCATGAAGATGATGTCCGTTTCGTCTCCTTTGGCCTTGTCCTCGCTCCAGCATTCACGGGCAAGTGGCAAGTTTGAGAGGCATGAGCGACCCGGCGAGAAACCGTGTTATTGGTGGCACAGGTGACCATGTCACACCAAATACTGCCGAATTTGTGCAGCCACCAGTCGCTCCATTACTTTATCCATTACTTTACTCATAAGGCTGATTGGTCGGTATTTTCTGGGGTCATTCCTATCCTCACCTTTGAGTGGTGGAACAATGACAGTATCCTTCCACTGCCGCGGTAAGCGCCCTTGACCAAATGACAAATTGAATAGGTTGCACAGTAGCACTGCAAGTTCATCTGCCAGCTCCCTGAGGATAAGCGAATGCACACCATCAGGTCCAGGTGACTGGTGAATCTTTAACCGACGCAGCACCAGGGCCACGTCTCTGATGGCAAATTGAGTGTCAGTGTCTAGTGGATGTGCCAATGTCCTGGAGTCTGGGGTGTACACTGAGGCGTAATGTGATGCCAACATCTCCGCTTTGTCCTCATCTTTTTCGGCCAGTGTCCCGAGAGTTGGGAGACCAGGTGTTGCTCTGATTCTTCGGCTGAGGTAGGCATACACTCGCTCTGGTGCCTGTACCGAATCCACTGCAAGTCGTTCCTCGAATCTGGTTCTCTTGCATTGTTTCAGTGCAGTATAATTATTCCGAATACATCGATATTCCTCATAGCCTGAGCCTGTTGCATAGTACCTGGACCAGGCTTTATTCCGCTGCCGGAGGCACGCCTGCAGTTCTCGATCAAACCACGGCGGGCCCATAGCGTGTGTTCGGTGGCTTTGGGATGGAGAGAATTCCAGTACCAGTTAATGGATTGTATGACGAACCAACTCCCAGAATACATCCACATCCTCAGGGTTTCGGGAACCCCAATTTATGAACGATGCAGCCTGACACATTTCCGGAAAGGATAAGCGCCACACATTCCGTCCGTCTAGTAAGTCTGGCCTTTGGGTTACGCATGCCTCCAGTGTATACGCAGAACAGAGTGATCACAAGATACCATTGGTGGAAGGAGGTCAATCTTGGTCGTATCTGATTGCCTCGGCGAAAATAGAAAGTCAAGGATGGACTTTTGATCCTCAACTATCCGCGTGGGCACATGAACATGCAAAACAAGCTAGAGAGCTCGGACAGCGAAAAAACTTTCTCTGGAAAACAAATCTGCGTGCTGAGGATAGATGTCAGTTTCTCAATCAATTTGTGGCGCGTTGAAATCATCCAAGACAAGACAATGTCCATCGCAGGCGTACCTCTATATGCTGGCAAACAGCTCCGGAACGTACACAATAGGTATGCGGTAGATCACTCCAACTTTGATATACCCTCCGACACAAAGCTTGATTCTGCATCACAGGGCTTCTCTAAATCCTTCCGGATGGGCGTAGTTCTCCAGCAATCGAACAGGGAGACCCGAGCGGACCAAAAGAACAACTCCATCACCGCGACGTAACGATGATTGATCCGTTCGTAACACAGTTTAACCGTGGAGGGATATTTCGAAGTCCCGGACATCCGGTGTCAGCCAGGTTTCGATGATTGCAAAAGGGATCGGGATTGTGGGATACAACCCAGTCCTTTATTTCATCCCTTTTCGCCAGCATCCCTCGGATACTTGTTGAGGCTAGCACAGTGTGGTTACCTCGCCTTTCGCGCCTCAACCTAATCCCTCGTCCGTGGTTAAACAGTCTCCTAGGTCCTCCCTTCGGTCAAAGGTAGCACACGCAGTTGTGGGCGCTTCCGATGCACAGGAAAATACCGTATACACAGATCAGTTTCCCCTTTTGCACGGCGCTCGCTGAGTTCTTCCAATGCAGTTTTCAGTTTACTGCGCTGGTGCGGATCAAGATCACTGAGGAACCAAACCGGAGTTTCTTTCAGCTTGTGGGTCTGCTGGAGTATCTCTTTGGCCTCGCTTTCTACCCGAAGAACCAATTGCAGCAGACGTGGATTATTATCCTTCCGGGGTTTTCCAAGCCTGAATGCCGCTTTTACTCTGACTGATGCTGCTGGTTCCACCTCGTCGTCATCAAACAAGGTAATCATGTTCAACCTCAGCAGCTGCAGGTCGTGGTTCAAGCGATCCTTGGTGGTGGTGGCCTCAGCCTTCGGAAGATTGACAACAATAATGCACTGAGATCTCGGAGGGAGCTTCCTCTGCTTAATAGGTTCCTGCAAATCGCCGTGGCACCTCTCAACTGTCCGTGACATGTTAAACGTATCTTACCTAGATGTCTTGGAGGGAGCTGAGGCTGTCCGTGGGAGCGATAAAGCAGACGATAACCCCGCCCTTTTTTCGGCTGCTTCTGCTGCGATGAGGCTGCATGAGCTGCTTTTGTAAGTGGAGTGGAAGTGAAATCTGTATACGAAGGGGCCACTGTCACCACAGTAGCCGGCGTTATGCAGACTAGAGAGATTTTGGAAGTGAAGATTGGCTTTCCTTGGGAGTGATGATCAAGCACTAGAAGCACACGATATTTAGGAATGGAGAGAGGCATTTCTCTAGCCATTTGTATTTGTCGGTGTCGATTTAGGTGCATCTCAGGTGCAGCCACCTAGCACACTCATCACACCGGAGGCCTTTGTCCCTTGGGCCCACAATCCTGGAGCAGGATGGACTCGTGTTCTTGGAAGCCTCGTTTTTTTGAGACATTTCTGATTGAATAGATCCAGTTGAATGCACAAAACCACAATAGAATAATCCAATTTAGCACGCGGGCACGAAGCCATGTCATAAAGAAGATAGAGCACTTGTCCAGTGTCGTTCATCATAGATAGTTCCATCACCCAGAGCTTACATTGGTCTGTTTAAATTGGCTAACAATGTTGTGCGCAAAATATTTGCAGATCGGGAATAGTGTCACACTCATTATGAGCTACAAAACTATCTCGTCACCGACACGTAGAAATGTGAACACGTGTTTCGCGGGTAATTGTTTGAAAAAAATCAGACGAATCATGAATTGCTTGCGATGGAATGTCATCGGCTGCATAACTATAAACATGTCGGTGTCGGTACGATCCGATTGTTAGTTTGCCAAGATTGGGCCACTCAACCTACCAGATTGTTTAAAACCTCCGTCTCCTGGTTGATTGTCTATTAACCGCTTCGAGTTGCCTCCGTACTACATTTGATCCCGCTGCACGACCAGCACAGAATACTCAAGCTTGTCTATCAAGTGATACATTGTGACTCTTCCACTCGGATAGTAAATCAGCTGAAATAAGGCTATATAGCCATTGAGGTACTTCGAAACTCTTTGTCTTTATCTGTGTTAATTGGGTATATCCCGGTTGTCTCGCCAATCTGTATTGGTAGCCACATTACTCAGAATATTGCACAGTGAAGCAGGTCTAGATGTTTCGATTGGAATTCACAGTATTACTGTTCCTGTCTACAATGCCAGATACGAGGAGCGTTTCCACCGCTCTTAGTATCCCCCAACTAAACGTAGGCTCGTTAGGCTTACATCAAGCAAAAATGAACTGCTGGACTACCGCATAGAATGACGATAGGACCAATGCCGTGCTACATAAATATACGGAAATCAGAATAGTGATCCAAACGACAGTCTTTTGAGTTCATGAAACGCTTATCCCACTTGCCTCGCAGTCGAAGGCAGACGGCTGCTGATATGTTTCGTGCTCCCTTCTGAACGCCTTAACAAGATAGGAGATCCCACAGAACCAATATTTGTCCATTTCCTTTGCCGGATAAGCCTTATATTGCTGGTTCCAACAAATGGACCGAAGTTTGTGTGTTTTGTTTGCACGCCTTGTGGCTTTGCAGTAGGAGGGTTTTTCACCAAGAAACCTATTACTATTTTTTCTGTCTGCTTATTCCAAAAATAATTTGAACTAAAACTAATTCTGCTCATTATCCAGGTGATCCCCGATGAAACCTTCCTGGCTTTATATGGTAATCCCTATAACAGACGGTATTTTTGGTTCTTTTAACGAATCCTCATTTCTTATTGACTTAGACATATTGCAAACAAGGAACCGAATCATAGATCCATTAGTCCTTATCTGAACCTTAATGCATAGGTAACGCATCTTTGATAATCTGCTATGGAAAGGTTACTTCGGATAAAATCGAAAAGAACTTCTGGGGAAATAGATCGCTTAGAATAAGTTCAGCACATCGAGGGAGACGTTATTCTGATTGGATATAGATTGCTTTCTATAAAATAATCCATCGCCCAAAGCCTTTCAGCACATTAGGATTCTCGGAGTCTTGAGGTGTAACACACTTCAACACATCTCAAACGGAACAAACACTTCAGAATCCAACAGGACAAATTTCGAGACTATTTGGAGGTGCAGTGCTTCACCATCGCATAGGAATATATATATATATATATATCTAAAAATACATATATATCTATGTGGAGAGAGAATTTACGATCTTGGAAGCATGAAATGTGCCGGTTTGTTGAGACAATTCTACCACGACCTTTTTATTGTGGCTGTGTGGAGTCTTAAAACAATGTGTAGGTAGTGAAGCTACAAAAGTCTGGGTCAACCAAAGTTGAACACCTCTGAAACAGCTCCGGTTTTGTCGGTATTCGTTACGTGCACAATTGCACACACATACACAAACACGCTATCACACACTTGGGCAGATTTGCAGGTAATTGCTGAAACATACAGACAAACAGGATGTACACAGATGTATGGGGGGATTGAATGAGATGATATTTCAGCAATGGTGAGAGAGTAAATTACGCTTGTCGGCACTATAGGGTAGGGAGCGCAAACTTGACCCGAGCGATACGCCATTGCTCGATCAGGTCAGGAGTAGTATTTTGTGGTAAGATGTTTGAAAACAAACACTAATCAAGGAATGCAGGTAGACAATGGTAAGAGTAGTACAACAGAAGCTGCTTGTTATGCCGAGATTTGATTTCGAGAAGGTGATACCACTATGACATTAGAAGAGGATCAGTAATGAGCTTGTCAATTCCAACAGGTATTTATTATTACGATTCGAATAACTTATTTAATCCACATTTGTTTCAGAACAAACTGGACAGGTTTGACTAAACGAGAGAGTATCTGCCATCAAAGCTGAAAAATTTGGCACCGAAGCACTAGTAATGTCAACTATTTTCATGATTTGTGTGTTTCCAGATAGTTGTTGATTGAACACTGCTCCCTACAGGAAAACTACCCGTGGAGTCGTAAATTCAAAATATTTTTAAAATTTGAAAAGGTAATCCATATTCAGTTGTTTCTTATTATATTTCGTGAAGTAACCTCCAGCTTTCTAGTGGTTTCGACAGAATAGATTGTGATAAGTATTATCCAACAGGTAATTTCGAAGTGCATCTTCGATCCTATGTTTCGGTTTGAGGCTGTTAAAGTCTACCATAGTCATATGTGTAATAGAAACTAATTCATTGTTTATTCTGGTTAAAACTGCCCGATCCACTCGCAAAGTCGATGGATTGCGACCATTGGGTTTCATTTCTCGTCCTGGTTCGCAACCGCATTCGATCGTAATCCGAAATAATACACGGGTTAATGAACTATTGTGGAGAGACCTCTGCTTAACGTCGTCAAGATGATCAGGTTGCATGCAACTTTGGTTCAGTAAAGTGAGTTCAAATTGAATTCACATATTATCCATCCTTGTTCTATACTTCAAAACCTCATTTGTCCTCATTCCGAAACCAGATATATGTTCTGCACTTGATAGAGAATGATACTTGTTTTATAATACACTGCAGCTGTTATTCTCTCTCTTCATTTAGTGAGTATACAAATGTCCAGTCCAATCTCAGGATGATCCGAGTTCAACGGAATGCTATCTGAGAAAACAGAGACGCAAGACGTTTGGCAGCGACGACCGGAATCGCAATCAGAACCCACCTGTCGCTGTTCTCACAACCTTGACGGGCCAAGGAATCCATGCATGAGGTACCAACAGCAAGCTTGTTCGCCAAATCGCTTTCGAATACAATCAAAGGACTTAATAACTATAGTTTCAGCAAAGTATATCTTAATATATTCTTGGAATCAGTGAAGATATTGTAAATTGCGGTTTTCAAATAGGTAATTAAATCAACTGTCGTTAATTTTTGATCTGCTTTTTATGCTGTACCATTTGCAAAGTGCTACGCACTGGAGGGGTTTTGAGCAGGGGTTTTATCGCAATGGTCATTCTAAGGACGCTTGGTTAACAAAACACTTTGAGTGTAATTCAAAAACATTAATGCAAAATTTTCATCCGTGTTATTTGTTATCAAATATTTTTGAATTATATTTGAATGACAGTTGAAACAATATCTGTGTCTGATGTCATATCCACACTTAGGTTACAACAAAATCCCAGTTAATCCAACTAACCATGTGTTTAAATGTTGACCACAGACTTGTTTCTCCTCCTACGAGAAAAGTTCATGTTTCAAGTCCTGGCTGGAACGCAATGATACTAAACATTAGGGATGAAACACAAAAGGGACCAAACCGCTGTTCACTTTTATTTCTTATTCCTCACACAGATGGGAGCAAAACATGAACCTTTAGGTACTGGGACCATACCAGGATTACAGAACATATTTTCTGAATCAAGGAATTCACGGGGAATAAAAAGGAACAGGAACGTATTCAAAATCATTTTGATTAGGTGACCCACATAGAAAGAAGAATTATTGGAGTACCGCGGGGTGAATGTTCACTTCACCTAGGATATAATGATGTGCGCCTGACTGCACTTGAATGGACGAAGTTGAGACGAGATTGACCTCGGTCGCTCTAATAAATAAGTTGATTCACGATAAGATGAATCAATAAAACTATATTTATCCCCCACACATCAGTTTTCTGGCTATCAAGCAATGCATAGAAAGGCAGGAAAGAGCCTAATGTATTTAATCCAGTATTATTGAGACTTAGAAGAAGCCCGTACTATATCTGCGTGGATAACTTGAAAATCAACGAACTCTCATGGATTGAGATCTACATCAGTTGTAAATTATACAAACCATATATGCGTATATTTGCATGCGAGTAAAATAAGATTATTTCAATTTCAAATAATTATGCGTATAATTGTTGACACTCGACCTTATAGCACAAGGATGAGAGTTATGATACTTCCACCAGAATCTTTGTCGCTTGACTCATTGGAGCTTCGTTAAAATGTACTGCCCGAATGTTTTTAACGCAAGGACACTTTACCGCAATTTTTGTAAACGATAATATGCGAGGATGTGCAACTGTTTATTTATTTTTTGACTGCTCCTCATATTGGGCACTTAAACCGATTTAAATTTTGAATTTAAAAGATCTATTTTATATCATAAAATGCACTTTAATGATACAAAATGCTCTCGGTGTGTGTCTTAACCAAGGAAGAAAAACGCAAGTCTGAATCATTGATGGGTGACATGAGTCTCATGTGCAATTACAGTCTGCAGCAATGCTTTGAGACATATAATTCGAAGTTGTAGATTTTTGGGGTTCTGTTAGCAGACCTCATGCATTTTATGATTTTAAATTTAAGACAAGGGCTTGTTTTAAGGGAAATCAGGAGAACGGCATACGAT
>UZAN01041849.1:9352-27380 GCA_900618425.1 Echinostoma caproni
TGCAACGAAAGCGTGCGATACAGAGCTCACCGCGGGGAATTGTGTCGGTGTAAGCTTTTCGAGTTCATTAAAAGAACGCTAATAGTTAAAGCAAAACTTAATCCAGGAAATGTTCAAGTTGCTTTATCCAATAGAGAAACTTTCCTCAGAGGATAGCTATCGCCAACTAATGGCGATAAATGCTAAATCTCGACGGTACACTTGTGTCCGGTGGATAACGATCCTTAAAGGAAGAAGGGAAAAGCCTGACGGTAGTNGTAGTTTAGCTACCTGATCGATAAGCTAAGTCGCTACTTGATTTCTGAACCTTGATGGTTCTGATAGGTATGCCATGGTTATGTACCATGCCTTGATAGTCCTCAATTATACAAAACTGGTTAGAAACTGAACCTATCCTGCTGCTAGTCACCAGCGTAGGGTGAAAGTACTTCTAGAACGTGATTTGATGATCACGTCCAGCTTGAATGGATCTATCAAGAAGCTTAGAGAAAACAACACGTGATTTGATGATCACGTTCAGCTTGAATGGATCTATCAGGGAACTTAGAGAAAAACAAGAGGTAAGAAGAGAAAACTGCTGTTACGAAACTGTCGGTTGAAGAACCGCTATAAATCTCTCAGACAGGTCTCCCGATGGTTTTCATCATCTTCTTCTCTGCTCACATGTGTCGCCCTATTCACCCAAACAACCAATGCCATTTTTAATTACTGCTGCCCTGTTCAAAGTCTCTATGTGTCCAACGGAAGGATAAACTCTGCCCTACTAAAGTCACTGCGACGACAACAGAAACGTGCGTACAAATCTCACAGTGCTTCAGCTGTTAGATATTTGTCTAGGCTTATCAAAGCACAAGTAAATAGATTGAACGCATTATTCTCAGATCGAATTCTGAGAACTGGAAACAGCAAACACCTGTGGCAAGGTATAAGAATTCTCTGTGGAAGGAAGAAAGTATGGTCGAACGTAGATGTGGACACTGATGATCTCAATACCGCATTCCTGCGCCAATCACCGGACATTCTTCCTGCCTACTCGTCACAAATTGTTTGTTACGTGGAACCACTCTCATACTGTGATGTGTTAAAACTTTTAAAAAGTTGCAAATCGTCTTCTGCTGCAGGCCCGGATGACTTGTATCCACTCCTCTTCAAATTTGGTGCTACTTACCCAGCTAGGGCAATTGTCACCATTGTAAATGAATCACCTCACACTTCTACTATCCCCGACTGTTGGAAGCCGGTCACAATCATACCAATCCCTAAAGCATCCAAATCTTCTATCTTTTCCAAACCTTTTTGTCCCCTAGCATTAACATCCCCAGCTATTAAACTGACTGAACAGACCATCTTCAAACGCCTTCAACAGTATATCAACCTTTCCAATATTCCGTTACAGTTTGCTTACACGCCTAATAGATCCACTTAGACGCAGTCTCCACCCTCATTCATTTTATCACCGAGTTTTTGAACAGCCCTGTTAAATCTGTTCGGTGATTTTCTGGACTACTTTTCAGCATTTGATTCCATTCCTCGATCTAAGTTGTTACAAAAACTGGAAACGTTTGAATGCCCCACGCAGTTGTTAGCTTGGCTATCCAACTATTCTACTGATAGAGTACAAACCACTAGATTGAGGAAGGCTACATCGAAACCCTTAGTCAACAACTCCGGGGTTCTTCAAGGAGCTGTGCTATCCCCATACTTATTTTCCATTTATATTTGTGATATTCCCTGTGTTTCTCCCGCACGAATTTTGAAATATGCAGTTGACGTCATGTTGTGCCAACCCATTTCTTCTTACTCTGATCTAAGTTCTTTTAGCGATAATCTTGATCAAATTCAGTCATTCGCCTCCTCATCGGGGCTAACCCTGAACCCCAGTAAAAGGATATCAGGGGGGGGGACTGTGAAGAACATTTCGTGCAACGTACGTTCAAATTCCCTGGGCGCCCTCCGATTGCACCGCTTTTTCTGCCTAGACGAGTGGTGATATTGTACTATTATAGCCCACAAGCCAGTTAAAAATTGCGTACGTAACGTGAGCACACCACAATCAATGCATCTGGAATCATTACACCAGTTAAGTCTCATACCAAGTCAGAAAGAGATGAATGTGATAACAATTAGGGATTGGTCCGTAGAATTGAAAAACCCCGATTTTATCAGAGCAGATTAATAATAAATCAAAAACATGAATGCTATGCACCGCAAGGGGTTGATATTTTGTTATTTCTATTTGACACGTAATCGCCGTCCCTCTCCCCCCCTGCCTGGAACACTAATCTTCTAGTAGGCAGCTACCGGTTAAGGCAACAGGATGAAGTGGTTACAATACTGACAGATAAGTGTATTATTATCTACAAGTAAGATGTTAAAGTGTGCCAAGTAGTGACAGAGAGATGCTCCTCAATTTGGAACAATAATCACACGCACTGATATCGTGATCACAGATAAAGCATAGGTAACCGTACAACTACGATTAGGTGAGTATGGTACAAAGTGTTAAATTGGATGCAGAAAGCAAAAATATCAATATCAATAAAAAGAGGATAATAGTAATAGTAATAAAACATTCAGTCCGGTATGCGGTCACCCATGGTCGTTGAAAGAAATCATTCATGCAATCACTCGTGGACAGACAGAAACCGGTGAAGAAATGAAAGACAAAAGTGCTGAATATCCGAGTTGTTTGGAACGGGCGTTATTGATCAGGGCCAAATGCGTCTGATAGAAAGGGGATCCAAGGACGGGGGAAGATTGTGATAGATTGGTGCGATGAGAGAAGGGATAACTTGAGTGAGTGCAGGAATGAGCAAGTGTGAACTGAATGGCTTGGGAGAAATTACCGGTCAGGTGTTGTGGCTATGCCCCGCAGATAGCTGAATCTGGACAGGTAGTGCAGACAGGTGACGACAAACGGTGCAGAAGAAATGGTATTGCGGATTAGACGCGTCCGGCCGAATGTGATGTGGGCGGGGAGGTAGAAGCGAAACAAAGCCGGGGAGATAAACAACATCAACATGCAAAACGCGGATTGACAAAAATACAACATTCCAAAAGCGGAGATGCGCGTGCGAACAGTCTGGATGACGAAATGCGAGGACAACCAGAAAACACGTACAAGTGAGTGAAAGAGAGCGCCGATTGCGTGGAGTAAAACCTTGCGAGGAAGACGAAACGATAACATGCATACACCAAAACCTAACACGAGACATAACCAGATGGAAACGAACGAAACAGTGAACAGGGCTTCCTCAGCAGAAGCTATTTGAGACGATTGGTCATATAGGAGCATTTCGCGAGGTGTAAGGGAATGATGACCAGTCAGAACCCGAAACACCCACTCCGACTATACTGAGGTTTTCGGACATTGCAATTATCATGGCTATTTATCGCCCCACAACTTAGATGGAGAACAGAGCCCTCAGATGTCGGTAAAGGGAAGCAGTCAAAACAAAGGTTTTCAGCGCAAACATGGCACAGAGAGAGAGAGCGACAGCGAAATTGAGCGGTAGGGATGGAACGCGATCATCGAAAGGATGGTGATGTGTATCGCATGACTACTACAACCAGTAGGCCATTTCTGAGACACACGTCAGAGTGCTGAGGATGGTAAAAAAGTTAAACACCAGGGGAACCCATAAGTCAAGCCCGCAAACAGTGAATCAAACACGGTCCAAAATGGGATCAAATAAGAAAAGTTGGAGAAATTCTGTCTTCAATTTTCACAAAGTGGCCCTTGGATGGCTTAAATGGTTCACAGATAAAGCAAGTTAAACGCTAAGATATTTTGGGTTTCCGGACATGACTATCTGACTAGGAGCTTAAGTAATTTGTTACAACAAATCCTACGGCAAAGATTGCCGGCCCCTGGTGACGAGGCTGTTCGACCATGTTGTTCATTGCACGAAATTGTGGAATAGAAAATTTGGTGAATTATCGGTATAAAACAGTGGAACGAAAACGATGCATGTGTCCGGATTTATTGACACTCATTGCCAGTGGGGCCTCATATGGTTCACCACTCCAAACCCCGGGGCTTGGGTTACCGGTTTCCATCACTGAATGGCAGTCATCGTGACTGTTGAGTTCGCTCTGTCTGTTCATCACATTAAGGTATGCAATGAAAAGGAGTTTATATTTGAAGTCAAATAGGAACCGGTTAAACAATCAGAAAAAGAGACAGAACTTGTCTTTGTTTCCTCACTCGAGGATTTTCGTGACTAAGCGGGAAATTACGGAGTGTCAGAGAAAGAGTTGTCAAAGTTGTTCCCTACTCGGCACCTAGCTCCAAATTGCTCAGTCCGACCTACTGGCGGTAGACAGCCACAACCTAACTCTACAAAACATACCCAGACGATGATGGCTGAAGATACGATGTGTATGGTTTAAATAAATTATACATCTAAAAAAGACCTCTTGAATAACTAGAAGGAAAATTGGTTCCAACTTCAGAATAAGCACGAGGACTGATTACAACGGATTGACCAACTACCGATAATATCTAAGAAGGCATCTACTCGGGGCGATGATGGCCCGGTGGCAACATCATCAAATTAACACCCCGGGGGACGTGTGTTCGAATCCGACCACAACCACCGCCAGACTTTCCCCATTCTCTGTGTTGTATGGTAGCCCTTAGATTGGTCGCTTACACTCTTCCTAAAATTTGTATCATTGTGTATTCAATAAAAGGGAGTAAAAATCAGAAAGAAAAAATCTCTGGTCGAAGTTCCAGTGACCACCGATTCCCGTATGCTGCCCGTTTGTCCTGGTGAGGTCAACCACTCAAGCCGAATTAAACAAGCACTGTGCGACCGAAATCAGATGCAACCGCGATCGCCCATTGGAGCAAGTGATCAATCTCCATAGATTACGTTGGTTGGGGCATGTATTACGCATGTCACCAGTTAGATTGCATAGCGAGCGATGTTTGCCGAGGCAGGTAGTAAGTGGAAAAAAGCCAAGGGTAGCCAGGCTAAGACCTGGGCATGAGGGTATGAAAACACTAACCAGGAGTCTGTGTCATATAGGTCCCGTTAGGCTCCCTGGCTGGGGACCCCGAGATGGGGGTCACCGGTGGTTAGAGAGACGGAGTGATATGGCTGGATGTCGCAAACAGTGGCGCTCGTGAATCCACTCATTATTCTCTTAACACCACTTTGTATGAATTCTCCATCTTCCGCTTGAATTTGCTTTCAATATTCCAATCCGCATTCTGCTCTTTTATTCAAATAAAGCACCAAAATACAGCAACCAAAACCGGTACACGAATGAGCATGGTTATTGGTCGTAAAAACTGAAACTGAACTGAACGAGCTTGAGGATTAGTTCTCCTCATCTAGCCAAAAAAATCACTGTATTGTAAGACCTCTGTGGGTGTACAAAAATGATTGGATTCGGTCGCAAACCGTACGTGATGAACTCGAGCCTTAAAGCAGGTAAAAACATTCGGTCTGTTGTTTATCATGGATGAGTAGACGTGGATAAACTATTTAATAATCTATACCGGATCAGTGGAAAAAAGCGACAGAACAATATTTTATGATGGACTATTCGGATACGGGGTGAGAAACTTGCAACCAATGACCAGGTTACAGTGACAACAAATACATCATTGAATCAAGGCACCCAGGCAGATAAACCCAACAACAGCGACCCGAACTCACAAGTTCTGTAATGTTTGCAGTGGTCGATTAGATGCGGTAGGTGCTTGGTGGCTTGTCAGACCAGAACCGACCAGACTTGGTCCACCAGCAGCGGCACTGAGACCCAAAAGCAATTCCGGATGTCCTTTCTGACCGGCGCGTAAAGCTTCGGTTAGGTGAACAGCTTCTTGCAATTCCATCAACCGTTCCTTGTACTGATTCCGTTCGGACAGTACACGGGCCATTTCGGCACGAGTGAAACGTTTCCGGTGCATAGAACCGGAGCCCGATTCGGGTACAGTGGACTGGGAAGACCGAATACAATAAAGATGCCGGATTACATAAATAAGTGGTGATGAAAAAACCAAATTATGATCACATCTCAGTAAAAGAGGTTCATCGGTTAGAAGCGAAAGACATGCAAGTGTTAGGTTGACAGGTTTCATCCGGAGTGAGTTACCTGTCAATCCCAATTGTCAGTTCATGCGAGCTTTCATTTTCTTTTCATAAACGGGAAAACTTCAAAGATTTTATTGGACTAAGTCGTGATTTGTTACGCTGAAAAGCTCGTTTAGGCGTGAGCGGACTCTTAACAAAAAGATATCCACATTTCTGGGATACAGTGGAGTGGGAAGGGAAAACTACGTACACTTAATCGCTAAAATCCCACGGGTGGGTGGGGGTAATTACTCCTGGATAAAGAGTCAGGCACTATCGATTTTTTACCGGAGAAAACGAAAACCATAAGGTCTGAGCCACACCTCAAACAGTGATTCATCGATGTACCCAATAACGTGCTGACCAGGAATAGTAATGGTAGCACGCCACATCACAAATCCGTTTAGAATGGTAAAAACTAGATATACTGATGGGTCAAATGAAGAGTTGTTTGGCCATATTAGCAACGTTATTATTATCATTATTATTACTGTCTGAATAACCTGTATTAAGGAGTTCAAAAACAGTTTCCTAAACGGGACTTGGTACTCCAATTTGGCGGTTCTGATTTCTATCCCACGCACATTGATCCGTCCAAGGCCGCAGCGACCAGGATATGTGACAAAAGACAATATGAAGGGACTGAGTCTGGATGCAACTAATGTAAAATGGGTTCCTGTTAACAGAAGTCCTTGATTTGACTTGACTTGGGTTAGAGTGAGGTAGAATGTGAGTAAGCTTTCCCTAACTTTAGCATCACAACGAAACTGCACCTCGACGTGATGTGATGGCTTGCGCGCATCCATCACCCTCCGAGCTATACAGGATGGCTCTGCAAGCCGTAGATCCAATCATATCTGAAAATCCAATGGATAGAGATCAGGCGAAACTCGGCCTCACAAGATCAACTGCTTGGACACCTTCTGGCTTTCTTTAACTATCCACCCTTGCCCCAGGAGAGGTGCATCCAACAGATAAACACGAGGAGAGGGGCCGTTTACCAGTCAAAAAACACCACGCCAGATGGAGCGAGGTACACGAAGCATCCTTCCGACCGACGGTGGGAGACGTTTTTGCACTTCATGAGAGATTTGCTGGCCACCCGAGCTGAGCAGTCCTCAACAAGTGTCAATCAATGCACATTAGAGAACAATACACTGGACCGAAACCCGAAGACCTTGTGTGAAAGGTCTTGAGAAGCTTCCACACGGGTGCTTCGATCACGCTTCCGCGTTGGATCTACGCACCACTGTTTTTTAGGTTAGACCTTTCAGTCAAAGATTCCTGTCAGGGTTCCCAAAGAAAACCCCCTTCGTCAGTGCTGGCTACCTCAAAGTGCGTCGTGATCCAGAATCTTAGGCATACATTTGGAAAAAAACTCTTATCTGTCCAGTTCTTCCTCTGGACCCATAAATCTTAGGAGCTGTCTCCTTTTTGTACCACCCATGGGATATTACTCAGTCAACCAAAAGCTATCAGATTGTTGTCACTTAGCCGTAATTATTATCCAATTGGCCGAAAAGATGTCTTAGTTAGAATCTTTGAAACTTTGAATTTAGGTGTGTGCTGTGTCTCAAAAACAAGCATACCAGAGTCTACTGTAACCATCATTTTGCAACCTACTGAACCAATCACATCCCCACTCTTCACTTTTTGTGAGTCAGACGATTCGGCATCTGAAGCTCGCATTGTTGTCGGTGTCGGGATTATGCTAAGTGTCAAGGCCCAGCGCTCAATTTCGGACTGGATTCCGGCTAGTAGGCGATTTTGCATTGCACGTCTTTACGGGTCAGTAACGGTCGACAGCTGCAGAAAAAAAGCGTTCATGCTTATTTGTGACGTTCGAGTATGCGCCGATTGATGAAAGAGCACCAACGCTATTTCTGTGGACCCACAATCTGAACGTGGTTTTCTAATCAGTTAACCAATCTATACCCGGGAGCTGCCTCTTTCTGACGGATGTAACCGAGAAGTTTATATCAATTGTTGCTGTCCCAGCTTACGGTACTTCTTCGCCCCGGTTCACTACGGAAAGTGTTGTCTGTTAGGGTTGCTCTGTCTTCTTTTCTATTCCACCTTGTTATAGATCTAATTCATGGAACAGCCTTATCCTCCTGAGAGAATAACCGCTTCGATTTGCTCGAAAACGACATACTATCTGATCTGCAGTATCCAGACAACATTGTGCTGCTAAGTGAAGATCCAGGAAAGTTGCGAGCTTTGATGGATAGTTTGAGTGCTAGTGTAGCTGTGTTTGCTATGCGTTTCGCATCTTCAAAGAGTAAAGCTCTGTTACAAGATTGGGTTTGCCCAGCCTCCAATATCGCTCGAATTGGGAAAGTAGAATAGGGAGCAAATATTTTTTCCCTACTTAGGCAGCTACCTCGTGGATGAAGTGTCGACTCACATACAGACGGCTGGATTGATATTTGCCAAATTGAGACATCTGTGGTGCCGTCATGACATCCGGTTGTCTGTGAAGGGTCGAGAGGACCCCACAACAGTTCGGCTAATTCAGCTTTATGGTGCAGAGACTTGACCCTTTTGAGAACAGAATAAAATAAAATTGTTGGTGTTCGAACACCGCTGTCTACGCCGCGGTGCGCGAGTCTGATTGGGAAACCGGACAAGCAGTGCTGACGTTAAACACAGAGTTTTAGGTAGACGCGATCGTCTGTTGAAACAAACGGTCGACCTCCATTGAGTACGCTCGTTGGTGTCTGTGTTGCGCACGCTACCAAATAGATTGCCGAGGCAGGAAGCGGATGGGAAAACGCCAATGCGGTCAAACTAAGACCTGGCCGGTGCGTCTCAAAACACTAACAAGGAAACCGGGTCACATAGGCCAGGTTAGACTTCCTAGATGAGGACCCCGAGGATACAGTAACCGGGAGTGATATGGCTGATTGTCGTACCCAGTGGCGCCCGTGGATCTAAGCATTATTCTTGCAACCCCAATATATATATACTCTCAACATTCTAATCTTCCTTCTACTGCTTTATCCAGATAGGCGGTCAAAAGACAGCAACCAAAACCGGCGCACGGAAATGCATGCTTAATGATTGTAAGAACTTAAATTGATAGAAAAGCGAACACCACAGTCGAATAGAAAACAAAGTATCCCGTGTGGTTCAATAAATTCATGCGCAAAATGGGAGAGATAGCAACTGAATATGAATGTCCGCCGGTGAGACGCGGTCCAAATACTCGATATCGCGCCAAGCACACACACACGCATCCAACACTTAGGGGAACACAATGGTTAGGTTAACGCAGCTCCGATAGAAGCGCACTAAAANCACTAAAACTCGAATGATAAAACGAGAAACCAACTATAACCATTAGATCACTTTATTTTCTCAAACTACTTACTTCGAAACGATGCGAGGAAGCGGTCAGTCGATCACGCAATTCCTCCAATTCGTGGCGGGTATCGTTCAATAGTTGATCAGTGGACGCCAACTCCGATTGCAGTGTTGCACGACTTTGAGTCAGATGAGCAACGGACTCGCGAAGCGAAGCGTTCTCACTATCGTGACGCAGGAAAGCAAACAGACAATTCGGATGGTTATCTTGAACGGGAATATCACTGCCGATCAGCAATGACAACAATGTGAACGAAAAAAACCAGGACACCGTGTTGGGTGCCGATCCCTGATTAACATGACGCACACATTAGGTGATGAATAGAACTGAGCAAACGAAAAAAGCCTCGGAGTAATCGTTCGTGAGGATCTAGGATGTTCGACACATTGCTCAAGGGCGTCTTCAAAGGCGATAAAATACGTTGGATTGCTAAAACATGTTTTTGGATCATTCGAAACAGACCTATTGCCCCGTTTATTATCAGCATACATTAGACCACTCACCGAGTATGCCACACAGACTTGGAATCCATGGCTGATTCGTGACCAAAAGGCACTTGAACGTCCGCAGAGAACAGCAACCAAAATGGTAAAAGAGTTACAATCTAAGACCTACAGTGAAAGACTGCAAATTCTCCGACTCGACTCGTCTGAATACCGTCGAATACGGGGAGACACGATCCTCGTTTATCAAATACTATATCAACCTAAACACCCGTGTAGTACTCTAGTGACGCTATCCAGGAATGTTCACCTCCGAGGATATCCGTTTAAACTTCTGCTCCAAAAGAGTCGGCTCGACTGCTGGCGTCAATCCTTCAGCCTCAGAGTTTGTAACACCTGGAACTCTCTTCCACCTCAAGTTGTTTGTGCACCAACCATCGATTCATTCAAGTCACGACTGGATGAAGCATTGAACCTCCTAACTTTTCAGTACCCGTGAGTGAACGCCAGAATTTGCTATTCTATTGTACTACCAACCGAACCCAATGTGTACAGACTCTATGGGATTAATTAAGCATCAGCTTTGTAATTTGCCCATAATGAAAATTTAAATTTGAAAATAATATTCGTTAAGTGTAACTTGCCGACAATTCAAAGTTGATTGATTTTATATTTCCACATGAAACTTTTATCATATATATAAGCTAATCTGTGCAAAAAAGTGATATGTTCAAGGGGTAGAGTTTCAGTTGTAATACGTTTTTTCAACTAGTGATGCACGGTCTGGGTAGTTAGTAGCATGGGGTGGGTTTATCTATTTTGTACGCACCGATTGGATGCAGACGAAAGAATGTCGATCGCCTGAGCAGCGGCTAGGGTGTGGACATGTTGCGATTTACCATCGGTTTGCGAGCATGCACGATAGCAATGGAAGTGGATAGGGGTATATAAGTGCAGAAGTTAGCTTTGCTGTCGTCTGTCACCAAGATCACAACTAACCTAATGAGATCTGATGTGGTTCGTCACTCCAAGTCCCGGAGCTACGGTTACTGGTTTTCATGACTGAACAAAAAGTGGCTGTGCAATTAACCCCGCGCGTTGTTCATCACACAACAGCAAGTTGGAAAAAGATAACTCCTTCATGCCTGAAAGTTAGATTGCAGTCTGACCGACCCATCGCTTTCTACAGCGTTGACCAGCAGTTGCAAAGAGATCACGAAGGGACGAAAGATGAGGAGGTATGCGCAAAATAAAGACCGATCAATCGGAGGCGTTGTAAGACGCTTTCCTTCTTCAAAGAACAACTATCAACAGCCATCAAAGGACCACAGATCGCGACATTGCTCAATCTGCTTTCCTAATGAACAGGAGCGATGATCAGCACTTTCGGTGCACAACTGTAGATTAGGACAGTGCCAAGTGTTGGAGTGTACAGGATGCAGACAGAGTAGGATGTCAAGATGAAACCACAAAAGGTTTGCAAAATTTACTCAATTTTTTCTATTCGTGATGTGATCAACGCACCAACACCCCTTACTGCTGTTTTTAGGTTCTGCTGGTATTTAAACTTCTTGACTACTTCTAGCTGATCACCATAACGGGTGAGTGAAAGCACAGGTTTCCTTGGGGTTTGGAAAGGTATCATGCACTAGGGTGGGGCAAATACCACGGTTGAATGACTCAATTGACCAGCGAATTGACTTACATTTCATCGGCTGTACACTGCCACCCAGCAAGGCGATATTATCGACATATTCCAAGTCAGGAACTCTGGTCCCTAGGGGGAGTTCAATCCCACCATTTGCTAGAATGTTCTCTATGGCGAAGTCAAAACAGAACGGGGATACAAAGCAGACCTGTCGCACTCCTCTGGAGACAGTAAATGTAAGAAGCTTCTTTATATGATTGAAATTACGTAAACCAGACCTACCTTTACTCTGTTAGCAACCCAGGAATTCCTGTTTGGCTCTAAGCAACTCCCAGTTTATTGTCCTTTGCCAACCGGATCGGAACTTGCTATGTTCCCTCTCCGTGAACATTTAGTTTGTACTTTTCCGTAATTCCCCGTAATTACATAACCGCCCCACATAGAAACTTCCGGTATTAATTGTCGCAACCCGTTCTTCGTCCGGCCTGTTATCGCGATATACTATCTACACTCCACATAGAAACCGTTTGGTACTTATTGTCGTGACCCCTTCCTCGTCCAGCTTGTAACTGTAATCTGTTATCTCCACCCCATATGGAAACTGTCGTCCTATCATCGCCACCCCTCGTGGAACTGCGTCGTAGTAACTCGTTCTGCGCTTAATCCATTATCGTTTTCAACTATCTCGATCCGGCATAGAAACTGCCGCTTGGTCACCGTTTTATCACCCCCGCTATGTTTACCCTACCGTCTTCACTGTTCATTCCTTTTCGCAACCAGTTGTTTCTTGGCCCACATTCTACCGCTCGCCCTTGTGTGTTTAACCACCCCAGACACACTCCTCGTGTTCGTTGTCTATTCTCTCAATTACACCATGATTAAGGTTGCCGTCTGTCGCCCCCCCCCCCCCGGACTTTGGTGTCACTTCATTATCCTATCCCTGTGATTGGTCCTCACCGCCCCTTAAATAGCGCTGTCTCTATATCCACATCGCATTCCTCCTCTGACTTCCAAGAGAGTGGTTTCCTGGTACCTTTGCTTTTGTCGTATTGAACCGATTGTTCTGTCCAGACCGAGCTGTCCCTAGTTTGAGAAATGACGTTGTATTTCCATTGATTCATGACTCATTATGCAGTACACATAGATTTCCCGGCCTTGTGTTCTGACGCGACTTCGGGGGTTCGGTATCTGCGAATCACTCTATCATCGGATACCAATCCAGGTACAGTAAAGAATAGGGAAAGGTGATCACAGGCTCTCTCTCTCTGACTGACTGAGGTATGACAATATACGCTTTTAAGGACTGACATACTTCTCAAATCCTTTGTGCGTTTTATAAATGGAATCAAGAGTAGCCGGGTGCCTAGGAATAGAATAATCGTTGGTCTGAAGTCAATCNTATGAAGAACAGCATTGCGTAATTCTTAAATATACCATACCTTAGAAGAGACCGTCGGATAGCGGTCCACATGACTGAATCGAAGACCCCTCTGATACCCAAGAATTCATCGCTTGTCAGTTTGGCGGTATTCGCTTGAAAAAGGACGAGGCACGCTTTGCTCTTAATTAATTTGTTCACCACGTTTCTGTACCAGTTCAGTTCGTACAATCATTAACCATGCACTTTCTTGGGCCGGTTTTGGTTGCCCATTTGGATAAAATAGCAGAATGATGATTAGTTTGTTGAGAGCAGATTTAAGCGTAAGGTAGCACATTTTCATAGACTGAAGTTTCACGAATAATGTGCAGATGCATGAGTGCCACTGTTGCGGACTGGGCCAACCCAATCTTGAAGCAGCATTTTACACTTTGAAGATGCAAAGTGCATGCCGCTACATCGCTACACTACTACTCAAACTATCCAGAAAAGCTTGCAACTAACCAATCTGCGGAGAATAACTGATACCAGAACTTGCGACGCAATCGGAAGGTGACCGACTATGATTATGAAAGATTGTGCGCAATCCGGGACGTGCGGTAGATAGCGAATCGAGGCACTGTCTACAGGTTAGTCTGTTCTACATACATCAGGCTGTCGAGCATCGGGGAAACGAAAAGTTTCGCGTGTGATTTAACCACCAGGTTGTTTCATGATCTCTCCGCATGTTCACGCATCCAGATGATGCGTGCCTATCTGGATACGCAGTCAGCTGCCGTGGAAGATAGCTGCTCCAGGAGTCGAAGAAATTTTGGTTACACGGTTCGTGAATGAGATCGCAGCATGATAAGCAAGCGACTTTCAAAGCTGATTCACTAGGTTCACATTATTGTTCGGCAAAGATGAACTGCTAATATCTAAGTGAGTCGCTTGACCTCCATCTGAAATTTGGTTAAGAGACCGAAGGTTCTTCCGACAGCGAATATTTCTCTGTTGATTTTCGCAGTGGAACACGTATTACATAAACCGCAGAGAACAACCACGGCTATCCATGTGCAGCTAACTGAGATTGCACAATCGATAAGTAAACCGGAAAAATGAGCATTATAGCTATCAATTCCAAGCATTTTACCCATGTCGAAAAGTAAAAACTTACAGATTGACTGAGTCCAGTTTGGTTATCAAATCATCTTTGACAACATTTAAGGCGTTCCTGCAAAGCAGAAGCAGCAGCAGAGTGGAATACAGTGAACAAAAAACAAAACGACCAGTGGGGGGGGGCGGGGGGATGGGGCGAATTCATAGTTATGTGATGATATGTATCAGAAAGGGAGATTGTCACGAAACCGATGAGAAACGAGGTGAATAAAAACCAAGTCAACTGACGAAAAACCGGTGGTTTTGCAAACCCTGAACATAGAACTGGATGGTACGCCACCTTGAAATCGCACTGGAGTACTAGAGACTACGACAGTCGCACAAATATCATCAACGCATATCCGTGAACTATGGTTGAGATGTTGGCAGCATACGACAAGAATTGTCCAGAGGATGTAGAAATCACGTGCAGATCCAAGTGATTCAGCGTTAGATGGAACGTGCAAACCTAAAGGATACATTATCAGACCGGACTATTTTAATTGGGCTGTGTTCAGATTGCGTAGGAAAATGCATGCAAATCCAAATATCACTTGAAAAACACGCGGCAGGGAAGCGTATAGGAATACTGCCGTCGGGTGAGATTATACTAATGGACATTTTCAGTCTCGCTATCCGTCCTGAGTCACAGGGGAGACGACACATAAATTTTGACCCAATTCTGTGAAACTGTGCATAGCAGGCACGACTCAAGCACATGACAGAACTTGTCTATGGGTGTTCGCGCGGGCACATACATGAAATGACGTTTGGGACATTTTGAGCACTAGAAAAGCAGCGACCATCGGGTTAACCAGAACTGAATGCTACCAGGCTTGTCCTCGGGTTGTAGATAGGGGATACCTTCACCGAAGAAAGTTAAATGTGAATAAGTTGTGACATATTGCAACAAATAAGCCGTCGCGAACACACAGCGGCGGCACTACCAGGGTGTGGTGGGTTTTAGACTGGTCACCTGGCTCCTGTTCAAAAACCGTGTAAGCCAAATGACGGGGTTATGACAACAAAGGTCGATGTGACTGGCCTTTTAAAACTAAAGCCACTGATCTTCTCACTTCCGAGGCGAGGGCTTACTTCCTGCTGCCTTGCAGTTCGCACTTGGTTGTGCAAAGGCTAGAGGTGTGCCCTCGAAATAAAAATAAAACGCAGAATGAGGCTGGGGACGTATCTCGTACCAAATGCCCAAGGAACTTCATGATCATGATCATGTCCGGAGCCGGCTTTTCCTTTCCAAGGAGCCAGCCGCAGTAAAGTAAGACAAACACAATTTCAATAGCTCAGGAAGGGGACAATCTCACTTGGTTTCAACAAGCTCCATGTTTTCACGAATCAATATATCGATTTCCCTTCGCATGCCGGCTAGAATGGGATAGAAAACACGGAAAAATACGATCATTCAAAAAACGATATGAATTACCGAATAAAAATAAATTTGATAATTGACGATACTAGTATTGGTCAACAAAATTGATTTTTTCGGGGTCAAATCAAAACCGATAGTTGTTATTTATTTTCGTGCAAGACCGCAATAACATTCGATAGTGGTGTGTGATAAAGTGATATTGCAAAATTGGAGTGGATAGTATGAATGTGATGACTACAACAGACAAGGTCTATCGGTTACTCAATCATATTCGTAGGCTACGATGAGAAAAAGTGATCCGTTGATCAAGCACTCAAGTGAGTTACAAAGAAAGTCTATCTATCTGACAAAACAATCGACGATTGTATTTGAAAAGAAAAGAACGACAAAGTGCAAAAAAAGGTGAGCGTTTGAAACACAAAGTGACCACGAGCAGTAAAGTGACGCGATGAAGCAATTATTCACAATACGGACTGGAAGCAAATAATCGATATTTTGCAAGAGGTCGAGCTACAGCTCGAGGAGGAAGATCACATCTGATTAGTTCCACCTCCGTCCGGAAGGAACCGAACAGATCCCACGTTTTAGGCAAATTCGTCCCGGTCCTTATCAATTCGGACACAGCAATTCACATTGCAAATCGTGTCTGAGATTAGAAGCGAACATTGGATAGGCAAATCAACTTTCACGAAATTTCATTTTAATCAAGTCTTAGAAATTCACCAAGGGGTTAGTTAGTATTCAATGTATATTGACTATCAAAATTGGATAGCCTCATTCAGTCATAAGTTCAGTAGGCGACTATTGAACCGCTGGTTAGTTCAACTATTCAACTTCGGTTATCTCGCTTCGCGGTCGTTCAACACTCAGCACTATGGTGCTGTTTCGGGGTACAATAGACCAGGGCACAGTTAGACAAAAGAACAAACTGACTGTGAGTGGGGGATGACGAAGTGTCAGTTGCTTTGTCCGGGCGAATGGAGCTGGTCGATATCGACCAGTTGAGTGCGCTTTCCCCAGCCAACAACCTAGATGACGACGAAATACATGTATGGTTGAAATAATATTTAATTAACACGCCTCATTCAAAGAAGCGAACCTGCGGTGGTATAATTGACAGGAGAGCAGGTTACAAGGTAGAGGTAATCATCCATCATCATTCAGTCGCGACTAAGTGCTCTATAGGAAACAGAGTAAAATGGTCTCCTCGTTCAGGTAACAGTGATCTTTAAAAGAAAATAGACCCTGCGTTGTGTAGTCCACTGAATGTGGTTAGACGTTAGTTGATCTCCCTAATATTTTCCAGTACACTGCTCTCGCTTAGTTCTGGGGATGAGCGCACTGAGCGATGTGGACATGCAAGAATGAGAATATGGCCAATAGCAGGGCATATAGATCAGAATGTTCACAATAAGTATGAGTGGTATGCTGACACGCAGGAAAACCCAGGTAACAAATCGAGTGGATGGTAAAAGAGAAAATGCATATAGACTACCAGTGAAGAATCCACCAACTACAACAACACCACATACAGTGTGAGTGAAAACAATGAGAAAACAAATCGCAATGAGATGAGTGTCGGAATAGGTGATGAGCAAGGAGGGGAGGGGGGGATGGACATGCAAAGTGAGTGCGATGACAAATGTGGTTCATCTTACAGCGGACAGCAGCAACACAGCCGGGTACCTACCAAATGCCCCGGTTTCATAATCACCCGTGATATAGGGTGGGGTAGCAGGGTCATCTTGAATGGAGGCGGGAGCGAGCAAACAAGGAACCAAAATGCATAACAGGAACCGGGTTTGGGATAGAAAAGAAGGACAGAAGGATGAATATGACAATGAAATAAGCATTCAGATGAATAAATATGTACATACACACACACACAAGCGCGCGAGCTCAGGCAATCAAGCAAACCAGACCAATCTTCAGAGAGGCATATCAACTGACTTGTGTGTATGCAGGCTTACAAGCGGCTGACTCGAGAAAAGATAGATTCGAGTCAGACTAACATGCACAGATGTTACTAACGTGAGTTACCTTCCGACTGACGAAAGCGTAACACTGACATGCTGAACGGAAATCATGCAATATGGTCTAACTCGGAGGGTATTACAAACAACTGGCAAGGGGGACTAATACCATTCTAATGTATTATTAGTAATTAGTATTATTAGTATTATCATTGATATTATTATTATTATTATTATTATTATTATTATTATTATTATACCGCCAACTTCATCCAGCACAAAGCAAGCGAAAAGCAGTACAGTTGTCTGGATTTGGTTGGATCGTATCAGTAGTTTGAATCCATCATATTATTATTATATTTCACACTTGTCTGAGGATAGACTGTGTACCAGGCAAATCATGGTACAATCATCATTATAAAAGACAAAACGTCCATGATTGGCTTGTGGGCGGAATACTGCCGGGCTGCCCAGGCCAAGGTCGGGGTATTTTCATGAGGAATTCACAAGCGAAGCCTTCGGCTAGCCAAAGCCTGACCCAGAAGGCAACGAGCGGTGGAGCACGAAAACCGCAATCCATTGGGGGCCCGGTGTTCAACTCATCGGATCATA
>UZAN01041850.1:13715-25767 GCA_900618425.1 Echinostoma caproni
GGGAGACTACAGGGAGAGCATGGTCCTGAACAAACATTCTGAACAATGGAGACATAGGTCACACAAATTGTAAAATTTCTTCAGTTGCAGCAAACAGGGTGCATAAATCCTGAAGCCTCGGAAAAGGAGAGAAAACATTGCTAGCTTTAGAGTGGTAGAAGTTTCTGCCGTCCTCCGGATCAGTACCACCGCCTAGCCATCGGGGCCCTATGTGGTTCGCCACTCAAAGTTCCACGGCTAGGTTGCCAGTTACCACTCACCTCATTGTGAATACTAACAGGATCAATTCTTAAGCGCACTTTCACTCGACAAACGTACTCACCAACATTCGCGGCTTGAACTATAATATTGATTCTGTACATCAATTTTTGCAGTCCACTTCCCCTCTTGCTCTATTTTTATCATAACCACAACTTTCCGCTTCTACAGACACCACGCATCTTCAGTTTTCCAATTATTCCCTTCACACTTCGTTCATTCCCAAAGTTAGTGTTTGTGCTTTCATCCATCATTCAGTTGCTTCTACCCCATTCTCCCACTTAAATCTCACTCACCACGAGTTCCAGATTAGATGGCTGAAACTTCGGTTCCCTTCTTTCAATCACTACTTCTGCACTGTGTACCGTTCCCCAAATAGTAGTGACCCTTCACTCTTTGATGTTTTATTGGCAAACATAGATAGCATTGTTGAAACAGACCCCAACGCTCAATTCACAATTTTGGGTGATTTCAATGTCCATAACGGGGATTGGCTGTTACACTCTTCAGGGACATCACCCCTTGGACGTGCAGCAAAATCATTTACCCTATTGAACAGACTCCACCGACTGGTTGATTTCCCGATCCGTATTCCAGATCGTGCTGGCGACCACGCTCATACCCGCGATCTCGTCCTCACATCCAGCCCACATTTATTTTCAAGTGTTGCTGCTATTCCTCTCCTAGGCTCATCGGACTATTGTCTTATTCCGCTCTCTATCCAAATTGTGTTCCACTGTTCCCACCAATTATAGACACATATTCTGGCGATACGGTTCCGCCGATTGGTGCAGCTTTCGTAACCTTTTGGCTTGTTACCCCTGGATTGAACGTTGCTTCTCCGCCGATGTCTCCATCTCGGCTTTGAAATTTTCTACAGTTCTTTTGCAAAGCATGCACCCATTTATTCCTCATTTCACTAAACCCGGCAAGCCTCCTCCTCCAGAAGGGTTTAACATACCTGTTTTTGCGCTGTTTGCAAAATGAAACCAGAGTTCTGCCGCTGGCCTCGGCCACCTTCCCCCAGCTCCCACCGATAGTTCTTGTTAGCAGGCAACAGCTGTACAACCATCATACAGAAAGCTAAGGAGCAATTTGTGGAGCGCGAAGCAGCACAGTTAGCAACCGCTCCTTCTGGGAGCGGGACTTCCTGGTGACTTACTAAGGCAGTCTCCCGTAACTTCTACTCCACTAACTTTCCACCCATTGTTAAACCATCTGATGACTTACTGTCCGATCCGCTTGAAATCACCGAAGTGTTTGTCCCCCATTTTGCTTCCAGTTCTACCCTACTCGAATCACCCATCCAACTCTCCACATACCCTACGGCGGACCATCTCTTCACATCGCTCATTTCCACCAACAAGATACGTCAGACCCTCTTATCGCTGGACCCACACAAGCCACTTGAAACCGACGGGATTCCTCCCATCGTCCTCACAATGTGAGCCCCAGAACTGGTTCCTCTACTACGCCATTTATTCTCTCTATCCATCGGTTCTGAGATAATTCCAACCTCATGGAAAATATCCGAAATGTTTCCCTCCCCATGGGTTCCTCAAACCTGGAGTAGGAATAGTTAATAAGACGCGGTGCGGTAGATGACGGTCGAGCGAGTGCAATGCGTATCTCAAAAGACGAAACCTGGCAACCTGAATTCGTTGTGCTAACGAATTCATCCCTGAACGATTCCCAAGTACTAGTTTCGGTTTACCACAGTGTTACTCACACTTTCATTCCAGGCCAACTCACGCAGACGATGAATGCCTTTCACGTGCAGCACTGACTGTACTTTTCCTTCCCAAGGAAAAGCTGCATCTGCACTAAAGGTATTTCAGTCCCGTGTACACAGTTCATGCTTTTTAAACGTAGGCGGTTGCTTCCTTGTCTTTGCCACCATCATCTATCACGCAACTACATAAGCAATTCTCCATAACTTGATCTTGAAGGTTGAGCACCAGAGCCGGGGCAGAAGACACCCACCTTAGTAGTATCCATCTGCACTTTGAAGGTGCAAAGTGTATACTAATTGGAGTTCAGGAAGCTAAAAGCCAGTCAAGAGGGCTTTGCGCGTTCTCCACACATTTGAACAGATAAACGACGTCACCAGCATGCTGTAAATCGTACGGCTTGTCCCCATTACCAATATTTTGGAGATCACTTTGTGCGTTATTCAGTATTTTTTCCATGACGAAATTTAATAGGGATGATGGAATAGAGTATCCTTGACAAAAACCTCTTCTTAGTTCGAACAATTCGATTAGTTCACCGTATGCCCCTAAGCTATCAGAATTGTGCGGGTACAGTGCTCTCAATGGTTTTACATACATCTGAGGCATTTTTTTTGTGAAGAAGCAAGGTGCTTTGGGGCCATTTGAATAGAAAGCTTCCTTGAGGTCAAGGAACTTTACTAATGTTGGTCGAAAATGTGTGTGGCGTAACTCGAGGATTTGAAGCCGGATAAAGATTTAGTCGATGCAGCCGCGACCTGGTAGGAATCCTGCTTGTAGTTCGCTAATACTCATCTCCCTAAAGGTCGTCGGACAGCGAAGTATCACGCGGAGTTTATTTACCACTTTAGTAATGACCGAAACTAAGGGTAACACCATAATGGTTTGCACCATCATTTCGTGAGCCCTCCTTGAAGATCAGAACGATCAATGATTAACCCTAGAATAAAGGGATTTACTATTCTGACAAAATGCTATGAAGTATACTGGTAATTGAGCCAACGAGAAGGGCACCACCGCACATAATTAAAAGAATGGGGAAACCCAGTCGGGCCCGGCAGCCTTCCTTTTATTAGGCGATGGAATACAACCCCGCACTGGGAGCTCTGTCGGGGTCTCAGACGTTTCCTCTAGAAGAGTCTAATTGCAATCACTGGAATAACCACACTGGCACTAGGCCAATTGCACTGTTTACTAAAATACTCACTCTCTAGCGACTAGGCCGTTGCTCCTTATAGTGCCAGGACTGTCCGCTTTTAACGGAAACGGTTTCGCTGACCGATATGCAAAGAGCTTCGACTTTGCATCTCGCCATTGTCTGCTCGCTCGCTGTACGGGCAAAGCGAAACGCTGCTATGTCAGTTGGCTGAGCTCGGTAAGTGTGGCGCGAAACCTTTCCTTCTGTGCATTGCAACTGCAGCTGGTCTGCGCATAGACAGAGATTATGAATAAACACCGTTCTGTGTTATGCCTCGTCCGAAACCTAACCTATCGGGGCCTTATGTGGTTCGCCACTCCAAGTCCCGGGGCTTAGGTTTCAATCACTGAACAGCAGGTCCTCATGACTATGGGGTCCGCCTCGTCTACTGTTCATCACACCTAGGTGTGTAATAAAAAAAGGAAGCACGAACTGAAACCTGGAGCCTCACTGCACATACATGGCTGCTGATGAGTACTTAATCTCTCAGTGAAACCCCAGCTTTGTCGCTCACTACGATTTCTACTCCACACTGGTCCACTGAGCGGGCTTTATCGCCTCCTAGTGTGTGAAACACAGACCTCGAGGACACCTGGCGCAGTTATATATATATAACACCAACCTTTACAGATACAGAGCCAAAATACCCATGGTTGAACAAAAAATATAGGAACAGAAGCGGGTGAAACGAAAAAATAGTCAACTTGGGTAACAACGATTTTTTTGTTTGTTTACTGCACGCCATTTTGAGTTTTGCTTTTGTTTGTAATATGTTTTTTACACAGTCTACAATCAGACAGGTGGGAGATTAAATACTTATCAGAATAAAACAGTCTCGTTTCAATCTCGATCAGCTTTGTCAAACTGGCTCGGTGGCATTTTACCCACAGTTATGGTACTGGTGAGATTGACAACAGTCCAGCGGACGCAAAATTGTTTGACATAATGAAATTTTTCCTCTGTGGCACGAAATCCCCTGTCTGCGCGCTCATTGTTGACTGGTGTGAATAGATAGTGGTTCCACGTTCTATCTCATGCGGTCACAGGACACGCGCATACTTGACAGCGCATTGATCTCAGTAATTGTGCATCCATCTCGTTTACGGGACTAGGTTTTTCATGCCTGACTAGTGTCGGACCTGGGTTCGGAAATTTGTGCTACTTTTTTCCTGCACTTCTCTTTTTCCATAGGCTGTTTGGAGCAACAGAACTAATCACCCTTCACTGCTCAAATCATTCAACAGTTCGTTCGCATCAGGTTCCACGTGACTGGTTGGCCTTGCTATCGACTTTAGCAGTACCGACAGGCCTAATGATTATCGACAGGTATTGATCTGTGTTTCACCCATTAACCCTGTAAATCGTGTTCACGTAATTGTAGTCAGCCCGTTCCAGTTCAGTGACTTGTGTTCATCCCAACTCAGTGGCGTACAGTTATAACAACATTCACCCTTTGGGCTTCAAACAGTCTCTTGATTTGACTTAAGACCGTTCACGATTGAACGGGGTCATAATTATAGTTTACCAAAACTATGGACTCGGTAATCTCCAACGCCATTCCTATTCCAGTTGAACACCATGGGGTTTTGATAAACATCAAGGCTCAATCGCGTCAATTTCATTGACCGATCATCGGATGGGCCAGCCGCAATCAAACTAAGTGATGCATGCCTAACTAGCCCGAGCGAGACCTGGCAGGCTTGCCGACCGCCTTGAATCTTGAGAATGACTAGCGAGCAACTGGTATGCACAGCAGGGGTGCCATCTTCACATGGATGGTGTGCAACAAGAGCGGCATGAACATTCCAAACCAGGGGGTCAATCTGCTCCCGTATCAAGCTGAGGGTATTAGGAGTTGCATGAATCGGGGAAAATTAGCCGAACAGATCACAGAGAGAGGGCCAGTGAGGAGATAAGCTGTGCGAGGTTATGGGTGTGAACTAAACGATATTAAGAACCGAACGATCCAATAGTCAAGACGGACTGGTAATTCTGAATTGAGCGCGAGTGAGTTGCATGCGTGCATTGAACATAAATCGCGATGTAAGTAACCCATGGCACAACACACACATCAGATTTTTGCTTGGATCATGCTATTCATATGACATGGGATCAAGAGAACGAGGGACACAATGTCGGATGAGGGCGAGGAGATTCAAAGTAGATATATTGAATTCTAAAACCATTTTGGGGGCACACAATGGACGATTCAAACCGTATCAAGTATATCCAGTAGGCAATTTTAAATCCGCTTAGATAGGCGAACCCAATATGTGAAATGATACGTTACACAATGGACCATATTATCCAGTTGATGAATCAACGAAAACACGCTTCTCCATTGAACTATTTTTTTCACCCATTATTTCATTATTAGATAAAAAAGATCTGTCCTAGAAGGTTTGACATTTACCAAAATATTTACATGGCTGAAATGATACATTGAGAGCGATTTCATTGGCGTTCAGAAGATGAGCAAATTATTGACCTTCGAATTGGTGCGCACAATCACTGACTGAATGACTGACTGCACAGCTGTTTCAGTCTGATCGAATCTCATCAGCAGTGATTGAATCCATCGATCGAACATGGGACCTCACAGGTAGAACGTGGGCTTACTTCCCAATGAACCACCGGGTAGCTGATCAGACCTTTTTTCAATTCATGAGATATTATAACACACCACACTACCCCTTATGGAACGTCGATTGTTGTCCCGCGATTGACGGATCTGGAAAATGACCGTCAGTGCGTGCACCTTTTTGTTAATCGAGTCAATCGGTTTCGAGTTACAAAGAAATGAAAAGAGGTCAGTGCATGAGGTTAATGTGCTGCAGATATTATTCAACCACCAATCGTCAGGAGGTCTGAGGCTTGATTCACGTCATGAGATTGCATCAGAAATGTAGGCTGTGTTCGACTCACCTATTACCTGATTTTGTTCAGTCTTATGACTATGTGTGAAACACCGATCACGTCCAGTTGTTATCCCTGATAAGCATTGCTGTGTATTAACCTTGCACGTAAACCACTCCGCTGTCCCTTAGCCGTATATATATATCATATCACCCCATTCCAGTCGAGCCATGTAGTTTCACACTATTCCGCGTTTTATGGATGATTATGCTAGTCTTTGGTGCTGCTGGTCAATATTAACGTCACCAAATTATCAACCAGGAGGGCGTGTGTTCAAATCCCACCACAACGTCCCGAAAGTTGTATTATTGTGTATTCAATAAAAGGAAGTAAAAATGAAAGAGAAAAAAGGAGTCTACAGAAGGGAACAGAGGGTTGCCGTGACTATTAGGTTAACATTTGGTGCCGGCTCTGTCAGTGTTCGAACACCGATGTCTACGTCGTTTGCACGGATCTGGTAGGGTAAACAGACAAACAATACTGTGGTTAGGTGCAGAGTCTTAGGTAACCACAGTCCCTTACTCGATCAGGTGGTCCACCTTAACAGATTACGTTTGTTGGGGCACAGTGCGCCAAATAGATTCAGACGGCGCGCGATGTTTGCTCAGGGAGGTCGTGGATGGAAAAATTCAAGGGTGGTCGAACTAAAACTTGGCATAAGGATACAAAACCGTGACCAGAAAACTCGGTCAACTAGGTGGCATTAGGCTCACTGAAAGTGAAACTCGGGATCATTGTAGCCAATGATAAGAGACTCTGAATGCTATGGCTGAGTGTCGTAAACAGTGGCGCTCGTACACCTTCTCAATTACTTTGAAACCCTAGACTGCCGGAATTCCCCGTTTTGATGCACATACTGGTTACAACTTTTCAATCTTTCCCCTGCCCCTCTGTTATAACAGGCAGCCAAAAGACAGCAACCAAAACCGGCGCACAAAAGTATGTACATGATTCATGTTTGTACTAAGTGAAAATTGAAGTGAAACTTTTCTTCAAAAGAAAAACATAGTTCGCGGCCGTCGCGTCAACTGTGAGTGGTTTATCCGAAAAGGATGAATCAATAACCGGAATCCAACATTCCATGCGGAGATAAAATAGGATCACAGCATATAAGTTACGTCGCAAGCTTATTTTCCTCCTCCCCAGAAAAAAAAAACAGGTTTGAAGTGAGACCCACCCGGTCACTGGTTTAAACCCTTTTATCCTAAATGGCAATGGGATAATTGGTGCGGTTTCTGTTAATTGCACTTTTACTGCTATATTGTTGAAGATTCGGACCCCATCATAACCAACTCACTCTAACCGCATACGGTAAGGCTTACACAACAACAACAACAACAATTACAACAATAACAAAAACAACAACAACACTAGCGTTATCTAAGCCCTGTATTGTCCGTATTCGCTGGGATCTACTGTCAACCAGAACATATATACAATGAACTACACACCCGGATGAATTAACTGCTGTGTTGATTTTTTCTACTCCGTTATATCGTATGATGGCTTGAATAATGTGGNGAGAATTGACTTCATTTGGCTCCGATAAAATCTTCATCCGGACCCTCCTTGGCTTACTTATTCATGGTGAAGTTAAAATCTTCATCACACGACCAGTTGGAACTCTATAACTGGAATGCGGACTTTATTTTTCGGTGTCTGACAAAGAAACTAACCGGACAACGTATACACTAGATAGAACTGGACATATCTGACAGCAAATGCTTTTGTACCGGAGCCAGAACAAGAAGTTTGTTTGGAGTTCTTCCATGTTGAATGGTTTGAGAATCCAAACAGTTCAAGTGAAAGATATTATCTCGTAAAGTGATACGGAACGTCCCGTGTAAAAAGATTTCATAGCTTCCTGATGAAATGATGCCTTTTATTATAGATCGAGATTTGTACTTCCACGGAAGCCGCGGAAAACAAGGGATTGAGAATAGTAGACTATTGTCGGAAAAGAAGTAAACAGCCAGATTTTCAAACTGTCACTGAAACAGACTAACTAGATGGCGGGGAGGGGGTGGGATTGAATCGAGAGGTGAACCCAAATCACAGGGGCGATCGCTGTAGTCGAGACGGTCAATAAAATCCTCAGTTAAATCGATCTTCAATCACACAAAACACTAAGATGTGATCTCCGCGTCCCCCAGTAATCTGATGCCAGAGCAAAGCTAAGTTGCACTGGTTGACCCTCACCATTGTTTCTCAACAAATTTCAGCGTAAATTGCGGTGCTTCTGTTTACACTGATCGCACGGCGAGATAGCTATCTAAACACAACGCACCAGTGGTTTTAGTACGGAAAATAGGGAATTGCCTTATGTTTAATTTTTTGTGTCAGGTTAAGTAATCGATCCCAATTCAACTACCCGTTCCCATTCATCTAGCCCCACCAAAGACTGATAGAGCAATACGGCTTCGAACATAAGCAATCTCCGAGCTAAATCCCATACGACTATAAAATTTTGACCTGTGCTCTGAAGGAAAATCGTTCCAGGCATTGCTAGCATCCTAGCCAAAAAGTGAGCACTCAATGGATAATCAGGTTGATGATGCAACCCGGCCGTAGCCACACATAGGGATTGGTTAAGCGAGTTGCCCGAATCATCCGTGTTTATTTCTCTCTCCCTCGCTGTCGCTCCAGTCACACGGTAATCTTACTTGACCCAGTTTGACCTTTGTCTACATCCCCATGTTAGTGAACTGTGAATACAGGCTTGGGAACGAACTCCGGGGAGACATGAGTTCACCTATGCTTTGCTCTCTCGAAAACCACGTCCGGCAAATTGTCTGTCGAAATGTTTGCATTGTCAGTTGGGATTGCTGTCCTAGGACATACGGTAACAACTATGGCGAGAAAGATTTGCCACCCATGTTCACGCCTGGGTTGTACATATTTCCATGTCCATACTGAAGATACATCACCTTTGAATTCTTAATTCTGGTCAATGAAGTACTGTGATGCCGGTGGCGTTTCGAGATTGTCGGTTAAGCACTAACTTGGGTGGTAAAAGGGACAGTTGACAAATTTCGCAACTTCAGCACTTACATCTCCTCTAACAGAATAGGTTTTTGACACGCATAAGGAAAGTTTGTTAGGCTCACGGAAAAATAAGGCATATTTGGGGAAGCAGCCGTATTTGGATGTGCCTGAGCAGTCCAGTGTATGCTCTGGTTGCTCGGTCGGTGCAAAAAAAGAAGTAGAGACATGGTCGTTATGGCAACAGCATAAACACAGACTGTTAATGCTCAAACACCACCACACCAAGTGATAATTCAGCAATCAGTTTGGTGGAACACCGGGAAAGAAATGCAGAGGCTGGGAGAACAGTAATAGACAGTGGCGGAAGCGTACTAACGCGTGTGCTTGACCGCGATAGAGCGTGTTGATTGGGGCATCGGCTGTACGCATGGCATCGTATAGGCCTCCCTGGGGAGTGAGATGTTTCCCAAGGCCGTGAGTAGTTGTAACAAGATCAAAGGTGATCAGATCATGGCGCGATGTGCGGGTATGATGACTCTGACCAGAGAACCTGATCATATAGGTCACGTGACTAACCTAATGAATGGTGATATGTACCTTTTATGTAGATAACGACCCTTGGGGGCCTAAGATCAACTTTTTACTTTCATCATTCACTATTTATTTTGCGGCTGGGCGGTGGTGTTCAAGTGGTTAGGTCATCAACCTATGACCTGGGAGTCCCGGGTTCGAACCGCTCTCAGGTAGCTGCTGTCCCCCTTCCTGAATGTTGACTGTATATTTGTATATTCAATAAATAGAAGAGGAACTGAAAAGACGTTTATTATTACATTTATCATTTATTTAGAAAGATTCGCAAAATGTAGGGTTTATGGTTGTGTAAACTGAATTGAACTGAACTTATCGCTAATCACTAAAGCCCTATTCAGCAGCTCTGTCTGGAAAGAATGTGAGCAGAAATGAAAATTTAAAAAAATTAATGAAGACAACATATTTCCAACGAATTGACTGTCTTGGCGAATCGAACACATAAACGGCCGCATTTCGACGGCTGTTCACACTGGAACTCGTGGAGACTAATTCCAATAACAGGGCCGGTGGACATAATGGTACTGTGATTCTATATATATATATAATGTCAGATTTTAAAAATGACGCTAGCAATTATTTAACTAATTTCGTAATTAGCACAGACTGATTAAAACAAGAATCTACACGGGTTAATGGTGCGTCTAAGAGAACAAAAGTGGTCGGTGCCTAATCTGATTTCTTCGAATGAGTGCGTTTAAAATGATGCTTACGTTCTCTCACTAAGCACACTAAATAAATCTTCGGTTTCAGGATGTGCTCGATTGCTTCTCTTTTAGCTCTCTCTCTCTCTCTCTGTCATCCTCGTTCGGACAAGCACGTAGAATGAATTCAACGCAGTGATTCATAGGTGGCTCTCAAGTTGATCTGAAAGTCATATGTTCGCGCACCACCCCTGATGTCTGATCACTGACGACCTCCGATTGAGTAAAGCCACTCTCGTGAAACGGAACTAGGCAAAATACTGTCCAATAGAAAGAAGGGGAAATTCCAAGAAGAGAACGAATTCTTTCGGAGGATAGCAAACAGATGATGGATCAGGTGAGCTAATTATTCAAATTTCATCACTGCAAGAAGCACACATTTATGCCCCATTGTTTCATTTCAACAATGGTCTTTGTTTGGGCCAATCGATTTGAGGAACCGACAAACTGCCTCACTGCTTCATCTTTGTTTGTTGCCATTAGCAGCATTCCACACTGGGCTCCAGTTCACCAGATCGAGCCAGGAAACTCTGTTTCTAACTAATTCCAAACCTTAGTGTAATGCTATCAGTAGGACAAGTGATCAGGATTTCAATTTAACTGGAATCGGGTTAAACGCATTTTAGTCCTACAAGCAGAGCCGTTCACAAATGCCATCACTTGATGGGTACATAAACACTAGCAGTATTTTGCTTTGAAAACGTGGCTGTTGAACACGGAAGAATCACTTAAAGTACGATCCCTCGTCGTCAACTGCCCCCCCCCCGCACCCCTCCAAATAAACACTGATCTCAAACATAAGCATTGCGACATCCCTCTATCATACGGGGGTACGGAGAAAACGGAATGAAACAATTTCCACGAGAAATACACGGTGCAAATAATCAAGCGGACGTACTTCACAATGGAATATGGACAGCCAATTGGTGTGCGCAAACCAACGGTGATTCTTTATATCATTGGTCCCGTTTTTCAAGTTGCCGTAGCGCCTCGTCAGATCCGACTGTACCAAATTGCGCACCAAATCCTTGGCTTCCGAACTGAAGTGCGGGGGGAATTTGTACTGGAATGCACAAAAATCAGTGGTGGCATGCGCGGGAGGTCCGGGTGGGGTTGAGAGAAGGAACCGAGAACAAAATTATTCAATTCGTCAGATTCAATCACCGATCAATGAGGGGCATGTGAAACGTTTTCTATCGGATCACTGTGGCTAGCTAATTGGTGCTCCTGGGTTGAAGACACGGTGCAACCTGAAACATTGCGCGTCCGAATTCAACAATAAAAAGGCCATGAATTCCGAAACCATGGTGATTCTATTAGTTAGAGGAAAACGCACAGCAAAGCAGTTTTCATACCAACCTGATTCCTGAAGACTCTGAGAAGAGAATGGACCGAGTAGAGAATTATTTTTGCTAAAACCCATTGCTCACATGTACGTACACTGACAGTTGTGAGGCAAAAGTGGAACGGATTTCGGACAGGATCCTTGTCCGACACAACTATCCATCAAAAATTGTTCGAATGGGACACAATTTCTTACGCATCGGAGATTGTACGTAAATGCAGTTATTTAACGAGAGCAGAAGAGACGTTCTACAGCCAATGAGAGGAGGGAGAATTGTAATGTACATGGGCGATCAAGTCGTGGGAATAGGGAGGGATCAAATGCACGC
>UZAN01041851.1:10092-20543 GCA_900618425.1 Echinostoma caproni
GGGAAAAGAGAGGTGGAATGCATTACCTTACAGTTCAGAACGAAACAGTATATCCAAATTGCATTTGTTTTGAAAGTCAGCAAGTCACTTTCTGCATGTCTGAAACAAGTGCATGACTTGCAGTTGACGTTAGAGACAAGTGCAATGGAAAATAACCGACAAAGAGCACTGAACAGCTGTTTTGTCCTGTTTGGGACTAGTTAGCAGTGTGTACGTTTTGTGTCCCTGTCAGGACTTGAACCGAGAACAGTCGGGTCGGGATTTCAAACCCTAACCCCTGAGCTACATGATCGACGGTCATCACCTTGAGCGAATGGCTCAATCAATTTAAAGTATCAAGCTTGGATTAGCCCATTTGTTTGTTAAAAGGCACCAGGCTCTCTTGATGGTCTTGGTTTCATTCCGTGAGAGTCCGTTAATTCCCTTCAAGTTCATGCATTCACATGCGATGGAAATGTTCGAGTCCTGACAGGGACACAAAAGGTACGCNCTGCTGACGAGTCCCAAACAGGACAAAACAGCTGTCCAGTGTTCTTTGTTGGTTATCACAAACATTTCCATCGTATTTGAATGCATTACTTCGTGGGGAATTAACGATCTCCCAAGGGAGTGAAACCCACATCCAAGACCATCAAGAGCGCCTGGTGTCTCTGAACGGTCAAATGAGCTAATTCAAGCTCGATACTCTAAACATTAAACGCACTACAGAAATACAAAGCGATCAGTTCTGATTCCATTTAAACCATGTGTGTGCAGAGCAGCTCAGCTATATTCACTAAATAGTTTCTTTCATATGTGCGTGTTTTACGAAACATTTTACCAATAGAAACCAATAAATTTGATAAGCGGTATCGCAGTTAGATGGTCCACAGCTTTGGAAGTTGTAAAAGTTTGATTCTGCACTCCTCGCTTTAGCACTTGGTTAATCACTTCAGGTTTTTCGATGTTGATCGAAGTGTTTTACGCCGCAGACATTCGCAGGATGTGATTAGGTAATGGCTACGTTGGCTGCATCCAGATAGAAAGTCCATCCGTACATATTGCACAGCAATCCTGCATCTCAATCTCAAACTTTTTCTCAATTGACCTATCCCTGGTGGTGGGAGACGACGCTTAATTGCAAGCAACATCAAGGAGTGCACAGGCAAACTTTCACAATTTCTGTCTGTGTTACACAGTGGTTCCAAAGGTATGGGTCATCTGACCGTGATACCGCCTATTAAATTAAGTAGTTTTTGCTGTGAAAGGGTTTGCCAGACACACGTGTATTAAATGAAGAGAATAAATTTAGTGATTGTACTAGTGGTAATACGCACTGAACTCGGAATACGAACCACGCAACACGAATCAAGGATAAGCAATCACGGATTGGATCACGTAAGCACTGGACCGCACTGGCATTAGCACGTAATATCCCACGTAACTGAGACGCGAGGAAAGGGTCAAAGGAATGGTAGTTCGTTCATTGGAAGAAATATAGGGGATTGAATAATATGCAAAAAGTAAGCTCATTCGATATCTGGGCTTCTACCAATCGCGTTCCAGTATTGCTTGCATCGTTCTGTTTCTGTCTGGGCCACACGATCTCTGATTGACTGCTACCATCTGCCTATGGTATGAAGTCAGAAGCAGTGACACGTACGCGCCTTGTTGACATCAACCGTGAGGTCTGATTAAACGCGTTTTTCCAAAAACTGTAACGCGCCGCTCCAGGGTAGGCGTCATCTCGTAGGACCGGATCACCACACTAAGTAGCTCTCTTTTCTTTCCGATCGGCTATAATGAATGAGTGAAAACAGTGAAAGTAATACAAACGGTTCATTCATTCTATTAAATAACATCTAATGTGATACAGATGAACAATGGAAAGTGATGGACTTGAACGATGCTAGAACATCGCACAACCTGCTTATTGGTCTATTTTTTTTCGAAAAAAGTTATACCGTCACCATAGAATAACTCAGTGCCTACTATACACAACCGGAAATATCAGTTAGACGCATTGTGTCCAAATCGAATCGGCTTACCCGGACATTTGAGTTGTTAGCGTCAGACCAATGCATTTTGGAAATAAACGGTTGGAATGAAAAATGCAGGAGCTCTGCATTCATCAAGGCATATAGCTTGTGCCAATTCATATGTTCCACGAGGTGCCACGAGTTACGTATAGTACAGTGCAATGATTGAACTACGCAATGATCAAGGGTTACGAATCACGTATCAGAAATCACAGATGCCATTTAACCACTGAATCACATTTTCACCTTCACGACGGTATCCCACGTAGCCGAGATGAAAGGAAAAAGCCACAGGAGTAGCATTTCGTTTATTGGAAGAAATCAAGGGGGGCAAATAAGATATACAAAAGAAGTTCATTGATCATCCAAGCCTCTGCCAATCGCGGGCTTGTGTCGTGAGATACTATTCACTTGTGATGATGATCAAAAATATAACAAGACCATCAAAGGCCAAGTGATATGTTTGGAAGAATAACTACTGACTGCTCTATACATTACCCTATGTGTCGGAAAGAATTGCGATGACACTTTTCTGGTTAGGTTTCGGTGTTATGCATGAAAAATTACTGACCTCCCAGCTGTAATCCACAATACACGAATATCCTCGGCCAGCAATGCCTTTTGGAATTATAAAACTAGTATTTCTGGCGTCGTACAGCTTCTGTCTGGGCCTCACGGTTTCTGATTGTTTGGTACAATCAGCCTATGGTTCGTAGTATAGATGCTCTAACACGAAAGCGCTTTGCTGTCACTTGAAAAAATTGACCCATCACAGTTGTCCGAAAACTGCAAAGTGTAGTCCCGAGATTTGCGTCATCCCTTAAGCAAGGATCACATCACAGAGCCCCCATGAAAACAAAAGTCAATGCTGACCCACTGGGTATTCTATGTATGTAATTGGTTCGCACTGTTCTGATGTTAATTTATCAGGTTGAGTGTGTTATGTAATTAGTCACCCGTGTTAAGCAAAACGATCAAATTCCGGATACTGTAATGTTGGGAATGTAAGGTGATTAGTAATAGCAGCAATAAATAAAATCCCATTGGCAATTGACTGCCGAAGTTTCCCGACACCGACGAGCAGGATCAGAAAGGTCAAAAAGTATTAAAAGAAATCAACGGGAAGGCGTAGTATTTAAAAGCGAGTTCCATTGGCTGATTCTGTATTGGCCCATCAATGCTCGCATTCCTAACAGAATATTCTTGTTTGATTCGGGTGTATTTCGATTGGTCCAGAACACCTGTTTCTCATTGCTGGTTCTGTGCGGTGATCCCAGCCTGTGAGATGACGCATACCCCGGAACGACACGTTACAGTTTTCGGATAACTGTAATGAATCAAGCTTCATGGGTAACGTTAGCAAAGCGCGTGCGTGCCACAGCTTCTGGACTACATACCATGGATCGATTGTACCAGCCAATCAGAAACCGTGCGGCCCAGACAAAAGCTGAACAACAGCAGAAATACTAGAACGCAATTGGCACAGGCTTGGTTGATCAATGAGCTTGTTTTCCACATTATTTAATTCCCCCTTATTTCTTTCAATGAACGAAATACTACTCCTGTGGTCTTTTCCTCGTGTCTCGGTTACGTAGGATATTGCGTGCAAGCACCAGTGTGGTGCAGTGCTTACGCCTCGTCCGGAATTCGTATTCCGTGCTTCGTATTTCATGTTCAGTGAGTACTACTATTACTACGATTACTACATGCTGAGACAGTACCGCATAGCTAGCTGACTGGCGTTGTCTGGAAGCTTTGGATCACTATATTTGCTCCACCATCTCTTACGATGAATTTGTCCTGTGAACCTTTATAATCTGTAACGATCAACTTTTGCGCGCATCATTACTTGTGTCTATGGTAATCTTGGTATGATATTCATCGCATTTGAGCATTTTCTAACAAACAACATCACATCGGAATATAAACCTTTTGGCCTGTTTTATATCCATCTACCGAATAGCTAAGCTTTGAATATTGAACCGAACTTCACAAACTAACCTCTCTTTGTTTTATTTGAAATTGCTGCGATCGAGAGCAAAAATCACGTGACTTTGCATGTACTGTTGTCAAATCTCGCAGTCAGATTAAAAGGATTAATCTGTATCGTTTTTAATATGTCCTAAACTCCATAGGACTGTAATGAAACTAACCTAATTACGGTTCAAGATTGCAGTTATTGAGAGAGCAAGTGAATCAAGAGAACCAAAACATCAAATCACAGTCAATCTCCTCCTATGCCGCACACATGAGAAGTCGCATTTTATAATGTATGTTACCACTCTTTATGAATCCCAAGTCAACTCTAAAGGTTCTAACATGGGTCTTGGTTATGTAATGTCACCACCTTCGTATGCCGTAGATCCTGATACTCACACACTTGGTCGTTGATTGATATATACGGGTTGGCCACTGACCGACCAACAAGCAATATCGCCTTCAGCCAATGTCGTTTCCCCTAGTGTGAGGAAGGCACACACACACACGCGCTTAGCAGCCCACACCGGTGTCATTTGGCGTGACGATGTGCACGCTACTATCTATCTGAGCGTGGCATACTATGTTGGAAGTACTAAATCAATCAATTGCAATTCAAGGGTCTTCAGCAAAATCTCGAAGTATTTCAAGGTGTTGTTGGCGAAAGCCTACACTGCGATAAAATTAATTAAAATGCGTGGATAACTTCTGCGTTGTTCCCAAGTTCGCTGCCCGATATCAACCGCAGCTTGGCTTCTCAAGGACGCTCCATTTTACCATTCATAGAGATCACCCCTTGCCATAACAAAGCCGCAGTATTCGCGAGTGTCAAGTTAGCATGGCTGCCACCAAACTGTTCTTCAGTGTTGCATCCAATAGAACAGAGTGTAACTTGGTCTTTCAAATGTTCTTCCCGGTAATATTTACTGGTGGACGATGAGGACTCCAACGTAAAGGCCAGAATGGACATTTATGGACATGGATGTGGCCAAAAAAGCATGGATATCTGTGTACCCGCAGGCAGTGATCAACGATTTTATAGAAATGGGGCTCAATCCCACGCTCAGATGATAAGGGTGATTTAATCAAATATTTTGCGCTTTATGTTCGAGTATCTTTTTGAAGCAGGAATCACTTGTTTAAAGTTTGGCGGTGATTTAAACATTTTGAATCAAACTCAGTTTTCCTTGTCTCTAACACATCGAGCTTTTGTGGTCATTTTTGTTACGACCAGGTTTTCAACTTTAAGATGGGAGTGAACTTCAGATCGTCGTCCCTCTCGCACCAACGTGGCTGTGCAAGCGAATGAACAATAATCACAGAGTAGTATGTGGGTTTTCTAATCGATCGATAACCATTACCGCACAGACGCGTTTGTGCCAATGGGTGGACGATAAACACCGTTGTCCTTGCTAGAAACTGGACAGGTCATTGGTCAAAATTCATCGTAACACTTACGATCCGGGCCTGATGAACCCCTTACAGTGTTTGAACGATGCACTCCTATACCATTTTAAGGTTGATTTGAGAAACTGTCTATTTGATAGGCAAATGGATAGCAAACACAGAGATCAGCAGAAGAGGAAAGAGCCTTAATAATAATTCGCTCAAAAGTCTTATGTAATACCGACGATGAACTAATCGACTGAAGCTTCCATTTTTCTTTTTTTCCAATAGCAACTTTCTGTGATGATTACAACCTACGAGATGACGCAAACCACGGAGTGACACGTTTGGACAAATGTGATGAATCAAGCTTCCCGAGTGACGTTAGCAAAGGGCCTACGTCTTACAGCCTCTGGACGACAAACCATAGGTAGATTGTACCGAACAGTCAGAAGCCGTGCGGCCCAGACAGAAGCTGTACGACGCTCGAAATACTAGCACGCGATTGGTAGAAGCCTTGATGACCAATGGACTTTTTTTGTTTACATTATTTAAACAACATGATTTCTTGCAATAAACGAACTGACATTTCTGTGGCCTTTTCCTCGCATCTTGGTTACGGGGGATACTGTCGTGCTGTTGACCAGTGTGATTCAGTGCTTACGTGGCTTCCGTGATTTCTAATACGTGATTCGTAATTCGTGATCAGTGAATACTATAACTATTACACTCTCTTAGGCATTGGAGTGATAGGTAAATCACCACATGTATCCGCTAGTCTACCAGACAGGCTGTAACTGCCTCCGTAAACAAAGCCAGTATAGAAAAGACTGATGTTCATTTCCGTTGAATTATTTTGCATTTCTGCCGTAAGCTTACTAAAGTTCATTCTTTTCTTAGATTGCCCACAGGGGTTATCAGGCTGCTTGCTTGATAAACGCGAGATTGTGAAAAAAATGTCCATCGTAGTGTTCTGTAATTTGTGGATGTTTCTTACGCTGCAATCCTTGCTCTGACAACGACTATTCGCTTTTAACTTCGAAAATATCTCTTTCTATCAAACGAATCGACTGCGTTCTGTTTGCTTCCGTTAGAATGGTTATTGAGCCAGGAATGAGAGAGTTACATATAAGGTATAACTGGTTGTAGTTGGTAGGCCATTGATAAAAAGCAGCCCAATCACCAAAACTCGTCTCATTAACTGGAGTGTAAGCCTCTCAGTAAATTTTCTTATTCAAATAGGGTTTCGGATCCACGAAATGAAAATTGTATCGCTCGAAGTGCACTAAGCACTGGACTCGTATCTGGTCGTAGTTACTGTGGCTAGCTTTGACTATTGAGTCATCGTCAATGCCCGAGAAACTACGATCAGTTGGGCCTTAGGTGTGGTGAGCACGAAACAGTGCGTCATTCTTCATGTTTATCGAGTTGGGGCCAGCTTAGCTGTCTCGCGCAAATCGCACGATCTCCCTGATCCGCCGAATCGATGTCCCTCAGCGAACTGGACACCATGCACGACTGAAGTTGCCTCATTTCAACACAGAAAGAGCGTGCGAAGACCGGTTGTTTATCCGGGGTTGGTAAAAACGTGTGCTCAATTGACCAATGAGGTGCGGTTCCAACCACAGCGTTTCTTTCTCAATTCAAAGTGAGAGCCTCTCAGTTCAAATCAATTCAATTTCAAGGTAACGTTTTCGCAAATAAAAGTGATCATTTCTCAAATCAGTCTTAAAATGGTATACTTCGTGAATCACGTTATAGCACCACATGTTGAGCTTATTCGCTAAAGTCGATAAGGTCATGACTAATAACGCCGGCCGTAAAAACTTTATCGATCGGTTTCAGTAGGCAACAGCAGCATCGAAAACGAACCAACGAATGAATGTCTACAGGTATTATGGTACTATATTTTTGAAAAGAAAAGCGTGAATACATGGCAAAATAAAAAATGGGAGCTTCGAATATTGAACAGAAGTCAAAGTTAAAGTTTTATCACAAGAATAGCTTACAAGCTCCTTCTTCTCTTGTTCCAAAGGATATTTACACGTTTGAATCATTTCAAGCCGAAAAAAGTCACATAGAGTCCCAGGTAAAGGATAATAAAGAATGTGGGCTTCAGTGAATTTTCGTTTGCTTTTAGTGATGTAGGAATGTGAGTTGTGCCAAGGTTTCGTCGAGTCTCCGCTTGGAAGATTCAATAGTAGGTGCACAAGCGACGTGAGGTGGAAAGGCATTCCAAGTACTGCATACTCTGAGGGCAAACGAGTGGCGCCGGTATTCCAGTCGACACTTTGGAATCAGTAACTTGAAATGGTGTCGCCTAAGGTATACATTATTCAATAATATGAGCAGCGGCTGACATGGATGGTTTGGGTTCTGCAGGATTTGAATCGTCAAAATCAAGTCTCTCGAATTCGGTGGTACTGAGCAGAATATAGTCCCAATGCTCGCAATCTCTCCTCATAGACGAGGTAATGCAATCCCTTGACCATCTTGGTGGCCATCCTTTGTAGGCGCTCAAGCATCTCACAATCGCGTTGCAACCATGGACTCCAATCTTGGAAGGCGTACTCTGTATCTGGTCGAATGTACACTGATAGCAAACGTGGCGTTCCCTTTATCGATCCATCTTGTTGTGGCTTCCATTTTTGCGTTTGATCACCAACGGATTCATTCATTCTCGTTCGAACCACTGTCGGTCTGGGACGAGCAATGGTACCCCAGTCCCACCAAAATCTTCACTCTCACCATGTATTTCAATCAAAAGTTACTTACGTTCGCTTTTGAATGGATCAATTTATTGGCCATTTCCTGACAGTATGACGGTAGAGCTGCAATACATCATATATGACGATCACAGTAAGATTTTCCAGTAGAATGTGGTGGGTGGTTTTGTGGCGTGCAACTCATTGATTACAACTCATTACAACTCATTGGCTCATACATGCTTGTGACCGATTTGATTGATCGATCGATCGGTATATCGATTGACTGACTGTTTGAATGTTGGCTTGACGGCACTTGCATGTACTGCAACGTGTGAGCCGGATTCTGCCTGCCTGCCTGCCTGCCTTCCTACACGCGGATCGTTCCTAATTGTTCCCTGGTTTGTGTAACGGCTAAACATTTGCTATTTACAATGAAATTACTGCTTCATTTGTTGTGTGCTCATTTACCTACTAAATTTTGAACACAACAGGTGGATTCACTTAAATTTGGAAAGTCAATTTTAGTAACTTGTCCAGGTTACCGAACTGATCCTATTGGTGAAAAACAACATCTACTGGAGTATGCCTATTTTATCACGCACTCATTCCCCATCACACATACGTGTTATAAACATCTTTTCTTCATGCGATCTTACAAGTGAAACATCTAAATTGATTGTTCCCTTTCAAACACATTGTCTCAGCAAAAACCTTTTCTTCTTGGCTGTTTTGTAACAGCCAATTGGGTCACAGATGGAGCTCCTAACTGCCGTTCTACAAATGCCGAAGGCTAGCTGATAACGCATGAATGTGAGGCGTCTATCTCGTCTACAATTTGCGTGCTTATTTTTGTAGCCATGTCAACGTTCAAGAGAAAATGTTCACTGCAAAAGATATTGCAGTGCCCAAATTTGAAATCTGATCAATAATTTGTCTAACAATCGAGCGGACACGGTGAGACAAATATGCTTTTCTGAACATAACAGCAAAAGAGTCACGTGAAAATTGAGCAGATAATACCTCCCCCTACCAAAATTATGGCGGTGAGCTAAAAACCTTTTAGCCAAAGATTGAATTCGGCGTACTGCACACAGTTTGTTCACAGAGATTTATTTGTAAATATGACTCATCTAACGCCAATCCCTTCTATCCTTCAATAAACGCGGTTTATCCCGTGTCAAGGTAGAATAAATATTGAATAGACCTAATCGGGTTTACCACAATTGTCATTTAGTGTGTGTAGGAAATCCCTTAAGAGAACGTGATAAACAAGCTCGTTTTCAATGCTTCAGCGGTCGTTTTGCTTGCAGTAATTCTCTTCCCTGTGTTCCACCAAATTAGATAAAGGGGATTCAAAGTTTCCTATTTCAATTCAGTTCGTTATCAAGCAATTTTAGCTGGTTCTTTTTGATATTATCAGTCACATAAACTGTAGTATACACGTGTACAGATGCAGTTAAATGATCCAGGATACATTGTGCAAACCTGTATTTTTGGCTTCTCTATTCAGAACCGCTTTTTATTCTTCTTTTTCGCTGAAATTCCGGTTTCTTTCATCGAATTGTAGTCATTTCCATAAACCACGATAGTTTTTGATTGGTTGTTATGGTGCTCGGGTCACCAATCGCAGAAAAGTGTTCCACGGTCGATCGCATACCTGGTGTCGAGCAAATGATGCACGTGGGTGTATGACTACTACGACACGTTTCATCTTCCGAAGTTGGTTGTTAGTTTCTGTCGGACCAAGCAGATTTCCGAGTACATTTACGTGCCTAATTTGAGAAAATCCAATTTATTTGGTGCTATTGACGGCCATTCGATAAACGGAACGGGAAGATGATCAGTGATATTGGCTGTATTGATTGCACTAGTAGTAGTAGTAGTAATACGCACAGAACACGGAACACAAACCATGTAATAGGAATCATAAAACACGAATCAAGGATCGGCCATTACGGAATGGATTACGGAAACAATGGACCGCAATGGCACGAGCTCGCAATATCCCACGTGAACGAGACGCGAGGAAAAGGCCACAAGAATGGTAGTTCGTAGTTCGTTTATTGGAAGAAATGAAGGCGATTAAATAATATGTACAAAAGAAGATCATTGGTCATCTAGGCTTCCCCCAATCGTATTGTAGTATTGTTTGAATAATTCTGCTTCTGTTTGCATTGTCTCGGATTGGCTGGTAGAATCTGCCTATGGCGTGTGGTCAGAAGCTGTACGCGTGTCATTGACGTCACCTTTCAAATTTGATTGATCACAGATGTCCATAAACCCCAGGGTATACGTCACCAGGTAGGCCTGGATCATCACACTGACTTATCGAAGTCATTGGCTTGTTTGAATTAGAAGATAA
>UZAN01041852.1:0-20796 GCA_900618425.1 Echinostoma caproni
AAGTATTTCCGGCCACTCCTTCAAGTTGAAAGCTACGGAGTTTGAGTTAAATACACAGACAGTGATGAGATGAAGGAAGGGGTTGGGGGAAAGTTGTTTTTCACACTTTGGCACATCAGTGCTTTCGTCGACCGACTGATCACGTTTGTTTGCCATGTGAAAAAGGGTGGACGCATCACGAATAGATGAGTCAGACTAAGCAGTTTGGATCGGACTGCTGCTATCCGGTCAGGCTGACAACAATGTGCTCGAGGGTTTCCGGCCTCCGGCGTACCGGCCGCCCAAGAAGAAGGGAGAGATGAGCCATTCCATTTAGTCCAGGTCGGGCAAAGGAACTAGTACTATGCAGATGAAGGGAGTCACCTCTAAGTAAGAGTAAGGTAAGATTGATGAGTGGGCGTGTGTCTGTGTTAGACCGGGCACTCATGAATGACACTACCAAAATGGACAAAGAACGACAAGATTACTTGAAAGAAATTTGTGACAAGAGTACACATCGTAATTTTAGCAATGCACACGTAAAACACCGAGTTAACATAAAAATCCGTATTGTCTGGAACTGCCATACAGAACCAAATTAAGAACGTGTTACAAGATCCCCGATTTTCACGTTATGAAGGTTAAGGATGGGAAAAATCCCTCAGTGTATCTGGTGTCATCACTAAGCCGGTGAGTTCCAATGCTTCACAATTTGATCTGGCTTTGGATACATTAGTCGTTTTACCCGCTGTTAAGGGGAAATTCAGCCGTAGGGATCGGATCTTGAATCCTATGGACCCCACTGTTGGTGAGAATGACTTCAACCACCCGAGTAATTCTGATGATTACACAGTTATTGACCACTGCAATTCGAATTCAATCGTAATGAATAACTGAGGAGTTTCTTCGATCTCCAATTTCGTAACCGCTGTACAAAAACTGTTTTGTTTGTTTCTCGTGCTAAACAATCGACCAAGTAAGGCATCCAGCATAACCAAAACTTCTTTTAAACTCAGCCCCAAATATCACGACTGCTCCGTTACGCAATAAGTTGCATAAAATAAACCACAAATGGGCATTTCAGCCATACCTTCCAGAGGAAAAGATAAAAAATCGTATTATATGTCGATCGCAAATCTGAACCATTCGGTCGCTCGTACACCAACAAAAACTAGTTGCTCAGCATTAACTATCTATGAAATCTGACTACCTAGGCGGTGGTGGTCAGATTGTACAATTCGCTGTCACCGGCGCGCTAGAGTACGAGGCTCAAACCCCATAAGCCCTACCATAACTTTGGTGGTAGGCAGCTTCGCTGTCGTCCGGCTTCATACGCAGACTGAGCTAGTAATGGAGCTCTATGTGGTTCTTTACTCCAAGTTTCTGGTCTAAAGCTGCTAGTTCCCTCTGGGTGAACAGTATGTACCGTTCGTTACACAATAACGTAGTACAAAATAAAATACAAATAAAGACACAGGTTGACGGTAGCTGCATATCTGGTGATGCATACTTAACTGATTATTTTTCAGTTAGTGCTAGTCAATCATGAATACCACAACCGGATGGTTCAAAAATGAAGTGCGAACAAGGTACAAGACGAGTTAGTATACACATACCCTCTCTCCCTCACGCACACACAAACAAACAAACACAATTTTCACTCAATAGAGTAGTATAGGATGGAATATGTTTATAGGAAGAACTTGGTGGAATGCAAAGCAAAAGAAACGCAAACTGAAATCCGACGTTTCTTCAGAAGTACGAACCCGGCCCCTCACAAATAGGATGCCAGTATACAATTCAGTTCAACATCATTTGTTTTTGGAATCTATAATTTTTACATTGGCCGACTATCTTTTTTCCACGATGCGAGGAATTTCAATTGTGCGCACTGATGCTTAACGGATAGACAAGTGAGAGCGAACGGCCCAAGCTCTATTCACAACCAGTGTTATGAATAAAAAGCCCGAATGAAATATTTTAGCAGTTTCTCTGAGCCAACCTCACGTCCACGTTCAGAGCGATCAAATACCATGGATCATGGAGAGTGCGCGTGCGCGCTTTCATATAGAAACGTGAGTCCCGCCCTCGCCCGCGGTGACAAAACTTACCGGTGGAATGAATTGTACGAGTTTTCGTAAACAACTGAACCCGATCCACCCTGTGCATTGGTTGACTTGTTCATGATTGCATCTCCTTGTTCCGAAGAAGCCAACGCACTGGATGGAGACTGTATCACACCGTTTGTGCTATGTGCTTGATATTGCCGTGCTTGTTGTTGCTGTTGTTGTGCTGATAGTAGTGCGGCGGCGGACAGATAGGATTGCATTGGACCAACAGAATCGGTCCTTGTGGGTCGACCTAGTGTACCGTAATTTGAACTGTAGGTAGGTTGGAGAAGGCCACCAACTAGGAGTTGTTGTTGCTGCTGTTGTTGCTGTTGACGAATGTGAGCATCGAGTTGCTGCTGCTGATGTTGCTGCTGTTGTAATAGCAGGGCTTGTTGTTGAAGTTGAAGGATTTGTGATGGGTCTGCATTGGCTAAACAGGGTAGAGGATAAACAAACAGAAGGAATGGAGAGAGAGAGAAATGGGTGAATAGCCGGGTTTTGTTACATTCGGGCAGGCAAACATGAAATAGTGCTGCATGATTCCCAGCAAAATCCCCGTGGCGATTTATACATACACTATCGCCTACGATGAGAAACCCATTTGTGTGCGGTTCGAATAAGCAAACAATGAGTGTGTGGGATGCATGCGTAAACTACAACAAAATTATTTTGGAATGATAGACGTGAACTATTATCAGAACGGGGTAATCAGAAGTGTATGGGAAGGATGCGTAGAGTATAGATCAGTGTTGCTGAAACGTTCGGCGGGATTTCCGCGGTTCTGATCAGTCATAAAGTTGACCAAAAACCGTCGATCAAAATTTCCGCGTACCAAAATAGGCCTTTAGATTCGATAAACCGTGTGCAAAACCACAGCACGGCAACCCTATATTCCGATTGCAATCGGACGAGAATGGGCAACATCGTGTGCAAGATTGTTATGCATTCTCTAGATTATGCCCAACGCACAGGATCATCATCATTTGCTCTTGCTACCTGAAACGAAAAACACACAATTCCTTCAAACGGTCCGGGATCAGTAAGACCGAATTTGATCGCGCATTGATCAATTACTTAGGGCAAAATTAGGCAGTTCCATGGTTTACCATTCAAAGCAGAATGATGAATGGGACAAATCCGATCGATATTTACGTTATTGCGGAGTGAAACAGATCAATTTGAACAACAAAGAGATCCAAATGCCAGAAAATGTTTACCACCTATTGCCACGCGTGATCAGGTCGAAGAACTTGCTAGAAATGCCACTCGTTGGCTTTTTCGAAAATCGGCACTAACAGTTTCGCAAATTCATAACACAGAGCAATATTCCGGGGAGGATAACAAAAACAGCTGCACGAAAAATCAGATTATCGGGATGCGCGAAAATCGTGAGACTTTGACCAGACACACGGAAACAAAAAAATATGTTGATCATTTTTTGAAATACATTTCAGTTTCGAATATCATACCTGTATATTGATTGTTGTGGGTGGAGTGTTGGAAATAATGTGTATTTATTTTTAACTTTATCTCCTACTTCTCTGTTCTTAGCTCTCTTCTATCACCGTCTGAATTAGCGCGACCTTCAATGTCGCGATAAAATTCGTAGCAGTTTCAAAATCACAGCTCACATTTGGATATTGTTTTATGCAAAGCAGCATGGAAATTCTTTCTTATTAATAAGTGATTCCCGTTTCATGAGTGTCTATTAGGTTGAACACACGTATTCTAAATACCTTATTTCTTTTCATTCAGTGCACGGTAAATAGGTCAATTAATGAGGTTGGTAGTGGGAAATGATTAGACCTAATTATATATTATTTTTCACATTTATACAGTTTCTGGATGGGTTAAGACCAATGTCGAAATCATTCAGTTGGAATTTGAATGTGATGTGTTAGAAATAGGGATTAGTTATCTACCTCCACGGTGGTCGTGTATGTATTAGAGGAAACTGGCAAATGTCGTTGGACAGTCAACTTGGTAGACTCCATGCAAAAGTGACTGCCTTCAGTGCTCAAAAATGAAGAAGGTCAAATAGAAGATTGCCAATATGAATGTACAATAGCTGTATCAAGCCAATAAATCATTTTTATAAATAAATTCTAATTATGTTTTCCCTCAGGCTTCGTTATTTTACAACCAGTGACTCTCGTCGAAATAGATAAATCATACATTTTATTATCATTCGACTAATAGAAACAGAAACATAAGAGAATATTAGTACGGACATGTTTTATCTGATGCGGAGCAATAACATATCCAATCCTGTGAACGAGGCTAGCAACGCTAAGCGTTGAGATGAACAAATGTGATAGAAGTCGGGATGTTGCACGAGTTTGATCAATACATGTACGCGAGTGTGGAAGTAAACAATGCATTGGACAAACGTCCGTCTTTTTTTAATAGCGTACACGAACAATGCAAGGATGGTTTAAATTAAAACAGTTCGTGCTGTGGGAAACCGTGAAGGAATCTAAAACATACAGAATATTTTATCCATAGTATGAAGAGTTAGGGTGGACGGTACGCATCTGTGAGCAAGACTGTTTACAAAGAGAACATCTATGAAACCGTTCTCATGTGCCAAATGGGACTGGCTGCAGTCGGCTATGAATCTGTCTGTTACGTGGTGGTGCTGTTGGCACAGAATGCTAGATATGAATGTCAATCTGCAAAACAACAGACCGAGACATTCATCCACTCCCACGTGGGTGGATCAATGTCAATCCGCTTTGCCCTCATAAACTCATTCCCCCCGGGGGGGTGGGGGAAGTGAAACTAAGTTATGAATCTGTGCCAACTGTAATCGAAAGCGTGAGAAGACAGGGTGATGATGCATTATAAGAAATCGTCACTTTGCACGCACGAATTATTTATCAGCAGCAGAAGACATCCACCACCGGCAGTTTCGCTCGCTATTCATAATCGCAATCTACACACCCCAGAGCCGTTCTCGCCTCAACCCAGATACCCATATTATTCAGCAGAAAATTTTTAGCTTGACGATATGGTAATAGAGGGAGCACGGGCGTGAGCGCGTGCGCCCGATAGAGACGGAGGGGATTGAGTGATTAGGAGGAATATGTAAACTCCTTCCATGGGGGAGGAATTTTACTTATTAGACCGGGTAACGAAAGTGACTGTTGCTGTTGTCGTTGTTGTTGACGAAGTCGAATACAGAGGAATGATTGTGTTGACCAGTCTGGAAGAGGATGGGACCACTGGGACTGCGAGAGTCGGGGAGGGAGAGATAACGAAAAGGAGTACCGCTAGAAAGCCACGCAAACACGCCAATCTCCATCTGAAACACGCCCAAACTGCACAGCTGCAGACGGTGAACCATGGAAAAAACCAAGATAAGTAGTCGAGGCGGATAGAGATAGACATAGGACAAGTTTAGACTGTGAAACCTCAGAGCCAGTGAGCACGGATAAGCGCTGAGTGCACGACATATGCACGTTTGGTCGGGAACTAGGATTGCCGGTAGAAGCGAAAAGGAGCGACCACATGCAATCATACTAAACAAACTCATTAGCGCTGTGCGCGCGCGAGAGAGAAAGATGGGTTGGGGTACAGTGGGATCAGATGAGTTAGCAATAACAGTATATTAGCACCAGATGAGATGGGACGGGGTGGTAGGGGGTAGAACAAGTGTGAATTTGTTACCGGTCAAACTATGCGTGCATACACTTTACGTGTGTGTATGCGTGACGAGATTGAAAAAAAAATCGCAAATGTAGTGAATTTTATCACTTAACAATATTCGTCAGTTTAACCGCAATTCAATTGAAAATATTTCTGACAAATCTCTGAAGTCGAATAAATATATCGACATGATGGTGAGGTGGAGATAGGAGTGAATAATCGTTTTCTGAAACAATCTGGACTGAGGAATCAGCCATCTGAGTGGTCAATAGTGGAATGATTTTCCAAGTTGTGGTGACCATGGGAGAAGTACAAGCTAGTCCATTTAACCTCGTACACATTTTGCAAGGGGAACGATTCACCTCTGAGTTTCGCACATAAATGATGCGGTTTGAAGAAGATGAACGGAAATGAACTTTGTATGGCAGAAAGTCAAAATCCATAATGTTTTCAAAATAGTATTCAAAAGAGATACATGCACTGTATTAGAGAAACAAAGCTGATCTGTTTATAAAGAACAAGTCCACGCGATTAACACATATCTGAACATATTCGATGCTTCCCACTGTTTGATACGTGTGGAGTATGTTATCAATGTCCAAGTAGGCCATTACATACTACCTCGAGGAAGGGCGGTGTGAGTAAGAGAGATGGCTGAACAGCGGCTATGGATTTCGAATAGAGCAGGTGACTTATGTGTAGTGCTAAATGACCGTGGCTCAGCACAATGCGCAACGAATGAACTCTGATGAACATATTGGGTGATTAGGACGAGTGTGCGAATCGGTGTTGTTCTTGTATTTCCAAGCTTTCCGGCGCTGTTATTCTCACATTGCAAGATCACGGGACGCGAGTGACAGATCCCTTCTTGACCATCACTTAAAATGCCAGTCGTCACGTAATTTGAGTCACTGTCGCTCTCGGCGTATATTGCCCAATGCACGAAACGCAATTAACTGAACCGTTCAGGCTCATTCACTAAAACCAGGAGAGACAGCTGTTAATGTGGATCACCGGTAAATAAATGAGTTAAGCGAATGAGGGACCGGTTGCTGAAAATCTGAATCCACAAAGTCACGATGGATTAGTGCTAATCAAATGGAATCGTGACGATGCAGTTAACACTAGATGTGATCAATCACTGTCGTGAGGTGTCAGAGCCAGTTGGTCTACATTATCATTTTCCGAACAGCAGTTGATGTAAAACACCTGGTACCAAACGAGAGAGTGCTTGATTTAAAGAACGAGTTCAAAATGGTTGTGAAAATAATCGGTGGTGGTTATGTTGCATGTATCCCTGCAGGTTTCAATTTTAGGAATCCACTAGCTAGCTAGACAGACATAGATAAACAGGCAGATGAAGAGAAACTGATGAATATGTACAGATTCAGCGCATCTGGACAACGGAACGAGCACTGAGGTTAAACAGGACAATCGGCTCGATGGGCGGCAGGCAGACGGTGATAGACAGGAACACGTGATCAAACTGGGTCAGCTGAGCATTGAAAGACCTAAAATAAACAAACCAATTAGCTCCATGATCACACACTCAAATGAGAACGGGGAAACACGGATATCCAGCTGGATGAATGCGTCATGCAGCGGACAGGTCGATAGAGGTAAACTGTTGAATGGGAACATCAACATCACTAGACTGACTGACGAGAGAAGATGAGCACACGACAATGAGAAACAAGCATGTGCACACTGCGGTCGAAAAGTGAGACAGATAAAACGAACGGTTTGAACAACTGACGACTACTGTTCGGGGAGACCGTAAAGACATTCAAGTTTCCCCCATACCAACGAGCTATATGGTGAATTTCTTAGCTTACAGAGCAAACGAAGTGTCTTACTTCAGTCAAAGTGGCAGAAGTAATGAACTCGTTGGTGAGCAAGAGAAAAAGACTACTATGTTCAAGCGATTGTTTTCACTCAGTCTGAACCACTAGCGTATCATAATAGAAAAAAAAGACCAACTGGTGCAAACGGAACGGCGTTGAAGTAATCGTTCAACCAAATTAAATTGAAAAAAGGTGGAAAAACAACCAAGACGACAACAATAAAAATTTGAACATCAGGTATCCTAAGGAAATTTTAAGTGTGATCCTCACGCCACCAGTCACAGATCGATCTCCCTAAAACACGATTTGTGTGAACATGAGACAGTTGTTGTGGCGAAAAATGTTCCTTCCCTTATAGAGTGTGAAATGAATTCATGAATCGCAGCCGGGTTATGTCCATAGACAGACGATCGATTTCACGATCCTTGTTACCCATCACACATATGCATCCGGTATTGCTTTTTCGTATATTTATGGGTAATTCCGTCAAATCACACATGTATTAGTGGTTACAAAATCCCCGAAAATCGGTACGGGTGTCCAGTTTCCTGAGACTCACCTAAATCACAAAACCAAAGGAGGCCTGCGAACCGATAAGAGAAGTAGACCAATGGCGGGACGCGGTTTAAACAAACGAATCACGAGACGATGGACGGACCATCTGTGCCGTTCGAGTATCATGATTTCGTCAGCCAATAAACAAACCCAGCTTTCGATCCTGATTGAAACCATTCAACTATTCTATTTTACAAAATATATTTTCCAATAAAATAAATGATGGTTTTGATCGGAAACCCCATAGTATAAATTGAATGCACTCAGAAAAAGTAGTACGCATCAAGTACATGTTTGGATGTTGATGGTGCAATGGTTTCATCGCGGTCGACGGCGTGCTTTGGGCCATATGATCCGGAGTTCGAGCGGCGCCGCTGCCACCCAACTTTAGCGGTAGGCATATTAACTGTCGTCCGGTTAAATATCAAACCTGGCCCAACAGGGCCTTATGTCGTTCGCTACTCCATGTCCTGGGGCTTAGGGCACCGTCTTCGATCATTGAACAGCAGGCCTTCGTCACTATGGGGTCCATCCGGTCTGCTGTTCATCGCACAAGTGTGTTGCTTCCCGGTGCAATATCAATCGTGTTTAAAATAGTCGCTACTGAAATAAGTTGGGGTCAAGCTTACAGTCCATAGGATAGGAGCACTCGCTCAGTGAAAAACCAATGAGACTGATCAAGAAGAAGTGTGTCTAGTTCACTAATGTGAAACCATTTTGTCATTGCCCTTCTACTGGAGCGTTTGTGGTTAGAATAACTACGAAACAGAACGCTAATCATTTAGCATTACTATCAAAAATGAAATGAATTTGACTATTGGTCTGAACTGTCTAAGAGACATTTTTAAAAGTAGCTATTTTAGGGTGAGAGGATATAATAATTTCCATTGATTTGCGCGTGCTTATGTCATTTCCGGTTATCATCTGAAAAGCTCAGGGGATTCCATAACTCTGCGGCAAATGTTTTTTCTTCCTCTCAAAGCATGGGCCTGTTTAGGCCTTCTTTAACATCAATAAACTACGATTTATGCGAGTTTGCTATATTGGTCATCCTTGTTAATCAGACTACTTATATTGCATGAGAAGTTGTCTTTCGGCTTCATTACCAGGAATCCACACGAAAAGTACCGTGTGGATGAGAACAAGCATTGTAGAACCAGGTATTCAGCCTTCCTCAATGACACCACTGGAACTAGTCGAATTGATGAATCTCTGAAGCGTTTGAGCAACAGCTCTCTGTCAATCCAATAGAAAGCCCTCGTTGAGTGTGGAACGTGTGTGGCTCTGTGTGGAGAGATAAAAGCGTACGGGGTAAAGACTGATCTCTTTTGACTGATCTAATATACGCACAGAACACAACGCACTGGATGACCGAAGAGAAGCGGGTATTACATTCATTTTATTTTTCGAAATCCCACATTAGATTCAATGTTTTTGCCCCTTACTCCCTCCCCCCGTGGGACTACATGATGTTAACTGGATTTATCTTTCACTGAAAATGGTGCATCCAAATGAGACCATGAAACTGGTATCTACAAAACGGGATACTTATGATGGTCCCGTCTAAATGCAATAGGGAGAAAAAATGCGCGCCTGGCAAGAGTATTTGTGGCAGCTCAAACGCCGCGATTCAGTTTCATATCGCTCGAAAAAATCATGAACAAGCGGATAGGAAAGTACACTGAGACTAAAGGAATCCAAGGTGAATATAAAAACACATCCTCAACCAGTTCATCCTAGTATAGGGTTGGCGAATTGAGACATGTGTTTATTGATGTAACAACATAGCAAAAAGGCTTGGTCGGGTTGACGGAAAAAGAAGATGCTATTCATTCAGTGAAAGAAAAGAATGAAAACCAAATGTATTTGTACTGAATAAACTAGTCAATAGAAAATGTGTGTGTGCGCGCGCATCTACCGGTAATCACTGCCGTTGGGAATAAGAAATAGCAATACATAGCAGGGATCAAAAAGGAAGTAATATTAATCTCGACCGATCTGTTTAATAAGACCCGCCTACTCTGAACTGAATGAGGTAGAAAAAGTGTTTCAGTTGTATCTTGGATACACAAATGTACTCTACCGAAAAAGAAAACAGACATAGAGGGGATACAGTTTTGCAGGTAACTGTAACAAACAGTAGATTAGGAATGAAACCGAGCAGGCGATTTGAAGAAAAGATGAATACTTATTATGATAATTAGGAGTGGCGTATTTTGAACATGAGGCTTAGTTGAGTTGCATAGGTAAAACGGTCGGAGCAAGTTTTACCTAAATAATTAACTGGCGGTTTCGGGGATAAACGACAAAAATGGTGGGGCAAAGTTGTTTACATGATTACCTCATGATTCGGATGTATGACAGTGGACGCATGCATATGGCCTTGTTCTCGTATAATAGTTTCGCAGGGAACTATGCAAACAAGTCTGTATGAAATCAGCTTACGATTTGCACTGATTCTTGATATTGTACAATAGCATTAGATGTTTGATGGTGGCGTAACGCAAACACACACACACAGTTCTGCGTATCCAATGAAAACCGAGAGAGAGAGAGAATAGATCGAAAAACGGGGCTAGGCAGCCTCAACATCAGATTCTGTCGTCACGTCAAAAATATACCCTAAAACGAAAGGTCACAGACGGACAAGGAGACCTGCATGCAGTATGGGTGTAATAAAATAGCACAACCGGAGGTAGACTCGGTCTGGTGGGGCCAGGCTAGTCTGCAACGGGGGCTGCAGCTGATGATGATGATGATGGTAGGACCCGGTGCATCAATTACCGCTGACTCATTCGCACACACACCACTAAAACCAAACAGATAAGGTTAGGAATGTAACTCTCTACACGGTTCTAATGAGGATGGTTTTTCGTGGACCGAGAAATTTCAGTCTAAACACACTGTCTGCACTCTGTACCGGAGCAATATAAAGGTTGATACGGACTGACTGGTCAAACTTCTGTCTGAGTGGATTAATGAGAAACCATATTGTGCATGGTGTCTATTACCTAATCTCACACTAATTGCGTGCATGAAGAACGTGTGAAATCGCTAAGGTCAGAGATCCAACACAACCATCTGTTCAGAACGTAAGAACCAGGGTGACGTCCATCACGGATCTCAGGCGACCATTGCCATATTTATCGCTACCCTTCGCGTCTACCGAGGCGAATACAGAATCATGTTAATAGACCAACAGCGTACAACAAAGGCACGTATTATTACGATGAGAACCGGATTGGAAAAAACGATATAGGTTGATGCGGTAACCTCATCATCTGTCACGGAGAGCATCTCTCAAATCGGATGAAGTCTATCATGGACAACTAACAGGGTGCATAGCAAAAAGGGATAGAGCACGTGCGAAAGTGTCGAGTACCTTTAAGCAATAACTATGGGACCCTGGGCGAGCACGGTGTTATACGTGAGCGATTAACATTACCCTCCTCCAAGTCATGCAACTTCAATAAGATGTAGCAATAGGTAACGGAAAACGGGCTGTTAAATATTGATCACCGTGTCATATGCATAAGAGTGTAAGAGTATCGATCTGTTAGAGGGCTTATTCAATGACAAGTACCCTTAGTTACATATCCTCTTTCCCCGTCAGTGTCCTTTATTATTTACTACACACTCCGTAGATTAGTCACTTTCTCCTCTCTTGCTTAGATCGTATAAACTCATGCATTGCACCTTACACACATCGAAAAGCTCGCCGAGACTAAATTTCAGATGCAGTATATTCCATTACGCTGAGAATCGGATCCTAGTCCGTGTGCGTAATGGAAACCAACGAACGATAGCATCTAACTGGGTTTGGCTGAACGAAACTTACCAACTCGTTGGAAATTGCCCGTTGCAGAAACTATAGCTTATCCTAAACAGATGGAATCATACTACAGATATTCATACACAACGAATACTTAAATAATGGCTCACTGCGGTTGACTTAAGAAAGCAACAGTAGTACTGGTACGGATAGTAAAAAGAGCCGATTCATGTGAGTGGTTTTAATTATCTAAGCAAAGTATGGGGCCTACATAAGGGAAGCAGTGAGGTTGTACAATCACCTATTCACCTATTCACATGACCGATATGAGACGTTTTTTCTGCAAGTTACATTGGTTTTTGCATTGGGATTAATACTGCACCCCCATCCCCACATGCACACAACCATTGCCATTCTTCATTTCGATAGACCAGGTCACGTGGATGAATCAGTCGGTGTGCCAGGTCGAGGCCGGATGCATGTGTGCCTTCTGTGAACCCACTCCTCCGTTTGAACATGAGGTTAGGGCCGCTCAAGCGCTACAAATCGATGACCTGAAGCATGGACATTCGACAATTTCAAATACAGTGCGATTAGAGTCCCTCTCTCGGGTCATACACACACTTGTCGTGGTTGGACAGAGAATCGCGGACGCTGGTCAGGAGGGTCGCGGATGAACAGATGGATGGATGCGTACGCTCTCGGACTGTGTGTGTGTCTAAACTTGGACGAAAACCTCGATGAAACGTGTTTACGTGATCGAAATGAGAGACATTGGTTACACGATGCATCATTTTACATGGTCATTCTTTTAGGAGTTCCTGGTCCAACGGGCTCGCCATGACAGCGAATTGATTACTATAATCACCCCCTCTATGGGCACATTCGATGGCGTGAGAACCTATGGGTATTTGTCAGGTCGAGCTTAATTACAGACGTCCGACCACGCACACACATTTACGCACACACGTACCGATGTGCAGATGCGCTTTTCAATCCATATACTAATTGGGACCTCACCTCAGCACACGTGCTATCCATTCACTACAGGCGCCCGGCAAATAGATACACGCAAACGGACTCGAGATTCACGAAATCCAATCAGCTATCGGAATGATGTACTGAATGCATTTTGAGCATTTAGTTATTTTAGTTAAATTCACGTTCTTTTAATCGAACGCTGTTCAATCCAAATAACGGATACTGAACTTCACTGAGAATATCAGGATGTCTTTTGTCAAGTTTTTCTATAAATGAAGGATTCTAGGTTATTAATAATAAGTTGGAGTCGTATGAAAAGCAACTTGAGGGTCCTAAGTGTGAATTCAGCTAACACACTGAATCTTTCTCATATATGTTTCCCCAGTTTTAGATTGTCCTTATCCCTTTTCCTCAAAATTAATGGCTCATATATACTTGTAGTAAATACAAAGTGAGTGAAAATGATAATAGTAATCATAATAGCCATAATAATATTGATAAAATGATAAAGCTATTGGTTTCCTTCACTTCACATTAACCACCCGAAGGAAGAAGTGTGAGTTGGGTAGCTGGATGGAAACAGTACCGAACTTGAAGGCCTTTATACTGTTAGCCTGGACTACTTTGACCACCAAACAGATCAGACTCACTCTACCTTGGAATTCAGTAAGCAGAGATACAGAAAACCGGAATCGATGGGATGAATCCGAGAAAAGAGACGAATGTACGTGCGAGCAGGGTGTCATATCTTACACAAAGCACCTCTGAATCTGTCCGCTCATTCTGACCCTAAGACCCAAATAGGTAACACACACGCTCAACGGGATTTATGTCTGATAATTGTGCTAGCCCTCGTGTCTGAGCGCATATTTTTCAACCAGAAAATGAGCTTGACTTGATGCGGAGCGGCGTTGCCATCTCTTGTACACAACGGGTTTCGATTGCAGATGTGACCGCCAACATATGTGCCCCACTCCATCCAACCCGTTTCTCGGAATACGACAATAATCTTCACTATGGATATTCCTCTCCAATATTAGTTTCAGTTTATAAATCTATTCACCGTACACTTTCGTGCGTCAGTTTTCGTTGCTGTCCTTTGGCTAACCAAGATAATAAGATCGATGTATCTGGTGGTCTGTGTTCTATTTTATACGCGTACCAACCTGTCACCTCGGACAATCAGAATAAACCAGTGCACTGCCGATTCCCACAAAACTTCTAGCCGTCTGCCACGTGATTCTTCGCCGAGGTATTAGATTCCTACTGCTAACAGCGCGATAAGCTGCACCCTATAGCCCAATCAAACCTAGCTTTCGTGTGAGATTCGGTTTTATTTGCTCCAATTGTGAGGCATCAATCTTTTGGTTGTCGCAAAAATAAAGTAGGTGGGGTATTTTCCGTCCTGCATAGATTCAGAAGTGTTTTGATTAAAGTGTAGAATGGGATGTCCGTCTATAGTTCAAAAATCGATTTTATAAAAATAAGACACACTGAATTGGTGAATTCATTGTGGTAGATGAACATACCATATTTGAATGTGAAATATAATATTTTCAAGTAGCAAACTTTGATTAGCCCATTCGATTGTTCGGAGGCATCAGGCACTCTTAATGGTCTGGGGTATGGGTTTCACTCCATGCGAGATCGTTAATTCCCCACTAGTTGAATGCATTTACATGCGATGGAAATATTTGTGATAACCGAGAACTGGACAGCTGTTTCGTCCTGTTTGGGACTCGTCAGCAGTGCGTACTTTTTGTGTCCCTATCAGGACTCGAACCGTGAACTTTTGGGTTGGGACTTCAAACCCTTACCCCGGGAGCTACACCGAAATATGCTACTTGTTTAGCTGAAAAGCAAATTTTAAGTTTATTTCCGACTGCTTTGGAGATGGCGTATTCGTCAAGCAAAGACAATGCTTCACGCCAATATCACTGGATAGCCTTGTCTATACTGTACGACTGTTCCACTCTTGTTAGGAATCACAAGCACTATGCATATCCATAGAATCCACTGGGAATCGAACTCGGGCTGGATCTCAGCAACTTGCCCGCCTGGGTTACAATCACCGTAGGCTGGAGGATATGCATTGCTGACGAACCCAAACAGGTATAAAACATCTGTACAATGTTTTAGGACTTTTTGATGGCTAGTGATAGGTTGACGCTGTCTGATGAATACACTTCTGTAAAGAGAGCAAAATCTAAACACGGATGGTTTTCATTCATCTGTTGCGCATATGGATCACGTATTTGACCTAAAGGTGATTAACGTAGCTCGGAATACACTTGACCCGGATCAGATAATGCAATGGAACGTTACTCAGGACCCGGAACCGTACACACACATTTGTTTTCATCCCATCAGGAATAATTACTGTGCTACTTCGGTCAAGTTTATACAGATACCAATTGGCTTTGAGTTCGACTCGTCACCTGCACTCGATGGAATCGCATGCTCGTCATTGCATAAGTGAGTAGATCCACATCATCATCAAGTTCGTTTCACGTTCCGTTTTCGAGCCCCCACCCCAATACCGAGGGATAGATCACGTTAATAACGATACCCGTGAATGGCATTGAATTTGCAAACGCTTTCGACGTCTCTTTGCGATCAGGTTTTCGCGGTGCACAGGATGCACATGGTGACAACCACAAGTTTCCCAATCACAAACTGCTCTTTCAGGTTTCATCGATTTTTCGGGAATATCATTTCATAAAAAGTGGGTCGAGTCACGATTATGTGACAAGTAGTAGAAAAAACGGATCACAGTTACGGGAAACTAGGACTCAGTTATGGTTCACCACAGGTGAACCATATAAAGCATTAAAGTGATAAGGAGCAGTATTGAGCCGAACAACAGAAAAACAGCCAGCCTAAATTATGGGAAGATCTGCGGGATGTGAGTGCAACGTAAAGATATCTTTTCCCGAGTTTTGTTTTATTCTAGGAATTATTTGGTTTGCACTCATAAAAATGATTCGTGTGGCATAATAAATCAAAAATATAGTACGACGACAATGAATCAGATAGTTCGTTTTTAGTGCGAACTCTATTCAAATACAAATCCATCTTTCACAGATTCATTGAATGAACACATGGGAAATTTGAAGCGAAAAGAACAGGGACAACAAGATGCTCACCATGCCATTTGACAGACACTGTTTTGTGGTATGAAGCGAAGGGTACAAGCGGAAAAAATTGATTGAACAACAAGGAATGAAAACAGTGGTCAAGAGGATTTCAAAAGTGAACATGATTTTGCGAAATCAAAAACTGACCTAACTTGACATCACCCAGCCTGGTTTGCGTACATTTATTGCCAAATCACGGACAGGATGTAACCACTTGAGCCTAACAACACGAAAAGCTGCCGCGGAGACGGCTGTTTCTGGGGGGAAACATCGCCCACAGATGGACGAATTTGGCAAAAAGACGAACATCTCTAGATTAATCCGCCTCACAAACTGGACGATTCTGCTTTCAGACCAGTCATACTACTCACCTCACTCTTTCTCTCTCTCTCTCTCCCCACCCACACTGAATTTGCACTCCTTCCCTGTATGTTGAGTCTAGCACAGTGGAATTTATAGATAACACTAAAGCAAATAGTTGGAAAACATTTTCTGTTTTGAGTCCTCTAGAAGACCCACGGTCTGGTATTCTACTTTTTTCCTGATCTTTTGCAGTATGAAACAGAGTTTATTCTACTCGTTCTGGGTTGAAACATCATATTCTAGCGATTGATTTCAGTTCTGCTCACACTCTATGTATTTTGTGATAATTCAAGACTATAATGACAACAGGCCCGTAGTTGATGAACAACTTGGATCAAGCAGTGCTCACTTCGTCAGCATTTTAAAAGAATATTCTTGACTTGACTGATTTCGTTTAAATGAAGTCAAAGTTACTATAAAAATAGAAAACGTAAAAAACACCGAAAGTCTTTATCGCTTTGCTAAAATCACGTGACTTAAATAAAAGTTAATTGGAGGATGAAGTGTCGATCGTGGTTTTATTCGCCTCATGGAGGAATCGGACGCCAGCAGAATAAGCACAGACTCTGGGATTATGTTATTTTTTCTGTTGGAACTCCAAAGCTGATCTGGCATTGTCCGTGAAGGTGGGGTTAGTGATAACTATGAAATTCCTTGTCCGTGAACTATTTCACCGCTCTCTTTCTGGCTAGTCTAACGGGAAAACAAGTGCCCGATCGATCCGTAGTCAGTCACATCGAGAAGCTTCAAATGTGATCAGGGGTGGGAGAAGCATAGAGGACCAAGCAGTGACCTTGACAACATCATAACGAGAATGAGATTTTCCCAATCCGCAGAATAATCACTGGCCTGGGGCGTTTACTTTTTCTCTGAACAGAAACAACTCTCGGTCGAATTAGGCAAATTGTGGATCAGATGTGAAAAGAGTAACCACATAAATTGGCACATGCGCGCATTTGGGGAGCGCACGCGCGCACACACACCTCAAGAACACCGATCAAATAAGAAAATCGGATCAAAGCAAGAGAAGCCCGCGAATGACTATCAGTTCACGCGAAGAAGACATCAACACCAACCACGGCACCAGCAAAAACAACAAGCTCCCACGACTGGAAGTTGATCCAAATGTGGATTTATGTATACATTGTGCCATCAAAAAATTGCATGATGTTTACATACATAATCGTACGGTTGATCACACATCGCAGTTGCAAAACACTCGATATGACAGATCGCGTTCTCAGTGGCCTATTTGCGTGTATGCGTGGACCGCGCGCGCGCGCACCACATTACAACCACATTAGACTACTGCTTCAGTGTTATGAAGTGTCTTCCGAGGGGGCGGACGGGGCAGTAGCAGCAGCAGCAACAAGACGCGACAAACCGGCGAGAACAACCAGGTCCGTGAGCAGGGCAAAGAGTGGGAGAGCGCGAGGGAAGGTGAGGAAAAAGGATGTAAAGCCGGTGGCAGCGCGAAGAAGAAGCGGAATGGAGCGAAGCGTGGCGGTTAATTGAATTGCCTGGGCTGGAAAACTCGTTCCGGCATGAAGTGCATAGAGGTGGATGCTGATATAAAGATTAGGCTAGTGAGATTGATCACGGTGGTAGGGAGGTCAGCAACCTAGCTCTGCGCTGAGAAAACCAGGTCCCCGGAGAGAAACAAAAAGCGCCCAAGCGAGCTCTTAGTTAGCCAAAGGAATGTAGGAAGTCAAATGAAGTTTGTATTTGGCGAAATGGTGTATATTGACCGTCAGCGACTGTTTCTATACAAAACATATATATACATCCAAGCACCATGAAATGAATAATGAAGCAATTGGTAAAGAAAACTGGAGTTGGAGATGACAATAGAACAACCGGAAATCGAGAGGGCACAACCAGATGTTACTGAAAGGATACTTTTCTGTTTGAAATAGCGTATCTAAATAAAACATCATATAACTTGAGGGAAGATTAAACAAGTAGAGTGGACAGAGACGAGGCTAAAGATACGAAGCAAACAGGGAAAGTGCTTTTGATTGAAAACCCCTCGTGTTGCGGTTCGAGTCCCGGCAAATTCTTATGAATAAAACATAGGGAATATGGACTGAAAATACATAGTTAAAAGGTTGGAGAAAAAATCTTCAGTGCATTCGAAGGATGAATATCATTCTATTATTGATTGATCAGCCTCCAAAAACTGAAATCATTTTAATCAAAGAAACTCAACGGTTTCACAAGAACACAAAAAGACGTGGTTGCGTGACCATGAGGAGCTATTCTCCGTGCGATAACTAAAAAGAAATAAAGCTGACAAAACTGTAATAATCCCTTGACTGATGAGATGACTTTTTACTTTGATTTGACTGCCGAGAGATCATTCGTACGAGCAACATGCTATTCAATCCATGTTTATTAACTCTAGTCACAAATATCCTGTACTTTCAATTGATCATCAACCCCTTTTCTCCAATACACGATGTCTTACTCTATTTTTCGCCTGGATCGCGACTTTCTGTTCGAACGGTGAGGGGGGTTGAGAAGAGTGACGAAGCGAATCCAATATCATCACAAAGCCCGTTCGCATCTTCCATGAGATTAGAAGGGTGATCTGGCAATTCAACTCGCTGTCCGAACGACACTGATTCACAGTTTTTTCTTTTGGCTGATTACCCTTTCGAGCCGGAATAATATATTTAGGTGTGACAACTCTTTCTGGAATCTATGGCCGAAAAATGAAACAGAAAAAAGATTGGTTTTGAAAATACATTTCGTTAGTATCAACCACCATATTGAATTGCTATTCAGCGTGTATTGGTCAAGCAGAGTCAACCTGTCACTTATCCCCGAAAAGCCTCGGAGGCACTGCACGCTCGTTTCTTCCTTGTAAAGAATTTCCTACAGTGCATCTCCCCCGAATCCACCCGTATTCGAAACCGAATTATTGATGCTTATTAATGCGACGCGTTAACCACATGGGCCATCCGGACTGAATGATTAAAACGTGAGTAAATGGCTAAGGTAGGTGAACATTAAACATTCTATCGTATCACACTTGGACAATTTTTTTCACTCAGAAGTTACTCATATGCATGTTTTGCACGATGAGTCATTCAGTCGATCGTTTATCAACTCAGCCAATGTGTGCCATTGTCTGAAAATCCACAAAGCTCACAGATGATAGATTTGGATCCAAAAAAATACGACGCCCGGACGACAGGGTCGGTCTATCTGTCTGTCTGTCTGTACTCGGTTGAGTTCGTTAAGCATCGATTTCACTATACACACTACGTATAACTTTACTCGCCTTTTGACGGGAAACAGTGGACCAATAGAGGTGATATATAGACCGCGGAATGACATTTGAAGTCAGTAGCGTCAATATACCGCGGAATACGTGTGCACCGAACACATTTGCAGTCAGCACCATCGTCCAGAACGAGCAGTGTCAGTATTAAAAGTAGTAGTATTGTTGATCGCGATCTGACAAACATGAGAAGAACTAGTTGGTTTGTGTGTGAAGGGGTTGTTTGTCTAGCAAAACGTGAATCTCCGGAGTGCATATGCGAGCTCGGACAAAATTTCACTATCTGTGTTTGTGTGCGTGGAGAATCTCGGCACAGGTATATCACATAAGAAAATCGCTTACACCAATCACCAAGTTTGTTCGTTTTAATTGGACAAGCATGTATCGCATTCATGGTAGACAGCGATAAGATAGCATTCGTTTTGCTCAATTCATCCATCACTCTACGACAACAAGCATACACATATACGGGTCATGCTTCCAGTTGAACGAAGATGAGTTATTGGGTCGCCATATTTGATGCGCATGGAAACAATCTGTTTCGTTCCCCATGAGTGAACATTGTAGCATAAATCAGCGATATAAACACTTCTGTCACAGCTTGTTTCGCAACGCTTTTACCGGAAGTACTGCCAAAATCGATAGCTTTCCGGCTTCGAGTGCATTCTCGAATGTGAATGGTGATGTGCTATGAGACGCAGCTCAATTATTTCATGACTTTGTGATATACGGACGTTCTACTTTAAACTCAGCTAGAAAGATATGATTATAAATCACCGGATTTGGCGATCACTTTCCCAACCACAGTGTACAACTCCCGAGGTAATTTATCGATTGTCATCTGACGCGAATCTCCGACAATGGAAGAGTGTCTCATGAATAGAAGAGAGTCAAAGAGCCTGATTAAGCGAATGAAGCAGACAAGCCGAGCGAACTCATGAACAGAAATACCTCTGGGATGTAATCACAACAAGTTTGGGAAACGAGCAGTCAACTTGTGATAGGTGCGTCAAACACTACCCGTCTTGAGAAAAACCTACTTGAGTAGGTTTTTCTCTTTTCGTTGCCATAAGCTTCAGCCTCTCTATCCTGACTCTATAGGTTTATTGTTGAATATATA
>UZAN01041853.1:1780-24998 GCA_900618425.1 Echinostoma caproni
ACCACGAATGATGCCCTGGAACAGTTTGCTTAATAACTGAAGTCTGTGCGAATGACTACTCCCATATCCTTCTCCGTTGGAGCATGAGGCCGAGTTTCGTGACCGAGAGTGTAGGAAAAACGATCATTGTGACGTAGTGATAAGACTAAACACCTATTCTGTGAGGTTCCACCAAAGTGTCATAACATTATGAGCAATTTATTATGTCCATGAAAAGGCAATTTAGTTCACTAAATATGGAACTTCTACTGCATTCCCCACACCACTTCCCTTATGAAAAATAACTAAATTACCTTTCAACAACTCGATTTTCGGAGGTGTTCAATCACTTTAATGCTCCTATACAGTTTTCACTTTTATAACTTTATTCTGATGAATGTCCAAAAATAAGTTAACGAAAATACTGCTCGACTCGTAACTTGTTTCACACAATTGTAGAGCATACACACACACTTATGTCATCTCTCGACGTCCGTGATTACGAAAGTGGAGATGGAAGGCAAAAAGCATGAGAGTGTTGTACGAAGAGAATATCCGAGGTAAAAGATCGTCCAAATGAAGAGTTACTCAAGTCATTTCGTAAGGACAATAGTTCAACCTGATTTGAATGTCCGAACGGTCTTTGGATAATACACATGGGAGTTCGGCAGAGATGAAAACAATAAAGGATATAAAAAGTAGAGAGCAAGAAACAAAAACGATTTGTCCAAAAATCCATCTGCAGAATATTTGGCATATTTGGCTTAAGGACTTCCACAATTAGTACCGTTTTTCAAATGCAATGTAAATGTTTGTGATAACCGACAGAGAGGACTGAACAGCCGTTTCGTCCTGTTTGGGACTCGTTATCAGTGCGTCCGTGTCAGGACTCGAACCGCGAACATCCGGGTCTCGACTCCAAACCCTTACCCCTAAGCTACACGATAGACGGTCATCGCTTGTGCGAATGGTTCAATCAATTTTGGATTATCAAGCTTGGTTTAGCCCGTGCGACTGTCCAAAACTGATTGATACTCTAATATCGTTTTTATTCTGATATTTCAAACACGCTTTTTTGTCAAATTATTTGTGTGTAAACAAGGCGAACACATCAAAACAGAAGACAGAGGAATTTCAAATTCTTAGGATTCATTCAACCTCAATATATACAAAACAATGAATATCTACACGTATTCTTTTCACCAAAATTCGCGAACATCGCCGTATTTTACTAGCCCATACATTAGAAGTTAAAATGGATAAATAAATATTTATTTTTATTTTTCCAGTGTCCACAATAAAGATAAGTTCAGTGAAACACAAAATCTGTTATGTGCTTCCAGGAGAAGGGCCTTTTCATCATTGCCATTATACCAACTCTACGGTCATCAGCAATCAGCCTCGTATTCGAGTTCCTATAGTGGGAAGTGCTCCACGCCAAAAATTGTGCCTGAATTATCTCATAGTAAATTCGTGTCATGAGAAAGTGAGGATAATGCTGGCAGTTTCACATGCAAAATGAGATGACGAAATAGTAGAAGCGATCGTGTGATTGTGGGAACATTTCTCTATCGCACGCACAAGTTATCCGCATTCATTATCCCAACTGAATTCCAATCCGACGGATAGCCCGTTTACAATCAGCCATGAGAAAGAACCGCCCGATTTGCCACCATTCAGTCATAACCATTTTCACTTCCGTTAACCACGATACCGAGCCGTGGTTTGGATTGACCGGAGCGAATACTCTGAGCGGCTCATTCCAGCTCAGCGTGTACATGCTGATTTGATGGCCATAGAGAAAAAGCATACTCAAAGACGATACAACAACGAATGAGCTGCTAACTTGAGCATTTTGAACACTTCTGAGATCGATTAAGTTATTCGCCTAAAATGTTGTGTACAATCACTGTACCGGTAAGGTGATCGTAGTGGCCTCCATGTTTGAGGTTTGATTCCCCACAACGGCGCAGTAATCAATCAAGATTGATGAGCATCAAAAAATACAAAGCGAAATTCCAGTGCTATTTATTGTTTATCACAATTATTTCTCCGGTACCTTTCAATTAATTAAAGACATTTCGAAGAGTCAAGCCTTCATCACCCAAATGCGAAACTTTCTGATGAGACAAATAAAGTAAAATCGGTCGACTGAAGCTCAAAATTTTGCAATTATTCTCTTCTTTATGAATCGCAGAATTCTTTTCATGAACGTTTGCCTTTCACTTTTCTAGGTGAACGCTTTCGAAAACATTTTTCTTCCAGCTCCTTCCGAAATTCACTGGTTTCTCCTCATTCACAGAATATCCCACTGAATGCCCAAATGATCAATTAAAATAAACCCACCCAACAAACATTCCAAAACTTATTGAATTAAAACAAAATGGAAGTGCGCAAATATTAGAACAAACAATACACAACCAATTGCAAATAGCAATTTGTATGCGAAAGACTGCGTAAATCTGAGTCCATACACTACAGATTTCTTCGGGTCTTATTGGCCAGAAATTCCGCTTGAAATCGAAGCACCTCCTCCGGAGTCTGCATCGGGTTTACCACGGTCCCGTTGACCAGGAGTGCTCGGACTTGAGCGAGCAGCTTCGGCATGTCCAAAAGCTGTGCGTGCACACACATAGAAAGGGCATACATGTTAAAACACCAAGGAGAATTTAAATCTCATTAAAAGTGATCGTGACAGATTTTGTTACAAGTGTTTGCAAATTTCCGTATTTGATTTGCAGTTTTACTTTCTTACCATGCGCCTAAATATATTAACTGGATGCGATCAGTGAGTTGTGGAGATGAAATGCATCCATCTCTGATCAAGTACTGACCGATATTTCTGTGTCTTCGTTCGGTTTGTCTGATCGATAAATCGAAATGTATAGATAGCGAATGATAAATGCTCAAAACTGACCAAAAATCGCCCAAGTCAACAGAGCTCATGCGGTTATCGGATGGTTATCGGATATTGATCGCGAGTATTAGGTATTTCTGGTCGCTCTGTGACTCAGATTTCACTGGAGGCATAGAGAATTGCAAGGTCAGCAGGTAACCGATTATTATGTTCGGTCCTAACAGACTAGTACATCTAAGTTATGAATGTGTTTTATCTGGATTGGCTATTCAATATACATTTTCCAGCATTAGAAACAGATCTCACGTTTGTTCCTACCACAAGAAAATCAAAATATGCACGAAAACAAAACGGCTTCTGAATGGGCGCATTTGGAAGTTGTGGATCAGGTTACACGAGCAATATGTGCAATGGAGACGGTGGCGTGATTATCGGCAAGGAGCACAAACATCAAGTGTGTGTACTGACTCGTCATGTAGTTTTGGTTTCTCCCTCGAATTTAGGAGTTTTGAATATAGGTGGAGACACAAAATAGCAAACAGTGCCGATGAGTCTCACCAAGAACTTGAGGTATATTCAGTACCATTGGATGATCACCTGAAAATGTTCGTCACCTCTACACGGTGGGAGATAGTGAACTTCCTAGGATTGGAAACGAAATGGGTTCATTCAAACGTGACACGCTGAAGCAAACGTGTCTTGTTCTATTTCGATTAAGCTACACATATCAGAAGTTTGAGATAAGACATACCGGGAGACTGACGACGGCAGCTGTAGGGGCAAGTAAGCTTCAGTCAACCAACCAAATAAAATCACCCTCAGGCAAGTTATTTTCCTGTGTTAAACCAGTATCAGTGATAGTCTTTTCTACCAACGGATTCACAAGGCAATAGAACAGAATGTTTCGTTATCACAAGTGACACTCAAATGAAGACAGTGATGAGACAGTTATGCGTATAATAAATATATCTTAATGAATGTTTAATGTAGGTATGAAACTGTTATTTTGTAGGATTTCGGGGATGGTATCGCCCAAGTTAATTTGAACCTCTAAGATGTGTGTTTGTATGTACATGCCTGTGAATGAACATATCTCATCCCGAGATATTTAGATTGTTTTCTCGATGAATCCGAAAGTTCGACATATGAGTTTCACGTGTACCGTGTACTCTACGATCAAACCAATGCACCTAATCGATGAAAAGTTAAGCTTTAAGGTTCCTCTTGAAATCTTCCACCGATGACATTGAAATGGTTTGTTTTTGTTCATAAAAACTTGTTTAGCCAACCTCCGGTGCAGACTGATGTTTTAATTTCATTCTATCAAAACACACTACTGAATTTTTTATTGACATCCTTCCAATTGTCCTAGAGAACCCGGTGACGTTTAGACTGCGCTCAATCACATGATGATTGGTGACGACATAAACACCGCTCGCTCACGGAATGAACTGTGTGACCCCAAACTCAGCGTCGGTAGCTTCTGTGATTGAACATGTTCAGTAAAAACATCAATGGCATGCTAATTGGAAGGTATGTTGTCTTGATTTGTCTGAATTTTCATGATCAGTCTAAGTATACTGTGGCACCCTGTTTACGGAATGAAGAAACGCGATTTGGAGATCATTGCATTCACGGAGTGAGACAGCTTTCAATTCAATGTAAATCTTCTTTTGTCAATGTTATTTTCAAAAGGAATTGGAAAACACACTAGCGTATAGGACGAAAGGAAAAAACAGAAATTAGGTGAAATTTAATTAGCTCATCTCATGCATGACGAAGGTCAGGAGCCTTATATTGATTCTACTGAAAGGGGAGGAACTTAGTCACCACTTTATTACGATCCAGTCAAATAGGGTTTCTACGCATATATGTTTAGCTCTTTTTATATTGTGAACAAAAATGTCCCTTACTTGAATGAACATGAGAGAAGCTAAACACTTAGTGAAGTAACTTATAGAGAGCATGATGTTCAACAACGGCTATCATCAGGTTTCTTGAGCTATACTGCAGCAACCATAAATTAATTTGCTTTCAAATGTGGATATTTTAACTAGACTAAAATGATGTTTTCGGTTGATTTTATTGATGTCTATTATAAAGCAAATATTTCAAAATCAACGGATGTTTAACCAAATTTGAAAAACACACCTGCTCTGTTCGAATGCATGAACTGAGGCAAGGATATACTTCAAAACAAGCCACCCGATTGGATCTGTATCGTTGACGACATTCGCTGTGTTTACGACAACTGTATCCTTTTACTGGGCCGCAGCGTTGAACTTCCGTGAGGGACCATCTTTTCGGTCGGATAAGGGATTCCATGGCTGCATCCAGAGGCAATGGATGGGCGTCCAGGAGAATACTGAGCGGTATGACTAGAACAGAGAAAGAGAGAAGGACGATGATGAACCTGCTTTGCCGGTAATTTGGGGAGCACAAAACGAATATTTGGTTTAAAGAGCATGTTTTGCTTGAATATGTAGAAAGTCTCTGAACAGGTGTCAGGCTCCAATGGAAGTACCTAAAACACGTTTCCATGAATTTCTTATACTGATAGACAGATACGCTGTCGTCCGGTTCAATATCACGTTAAATCTAGCGAGCTTTATGTGATTCGCCACTCCAAATCCTGGAAGTTCGGTTTTCATCAGCGAACAGGAGTTCTTCGTGACCACAGGGTTCCACCCCATCTGTTGTGCATCACACAAGCGTGTATTCACTGGTTAAGCTGTCCACGAAGTTTCTTAATCTGTGACCGAATGTCACCTATTAACCTACTGGATTTAACATAATAAAAATGAGTAAACCGAATTAGTTTCAACTTGTTCTTCGAGCTTGACACTTTAGTGAAAAACTTGTCCTCATCAATCGAAGTGACCTCTTCTTTGGTGCTCGCTGCATGCCCAGTGTTCTCCTTCTATCCACTCACTTAAACAAAAAAGTTCCACATCAACAATTTTCTCTTCACGCATAGTAACACTTCTCAAACCGACTGGTGCAAGTTCAACGACAATGAATACATAGAACCGACGAACGCGATATATATGATAGGATAGAAAAAAAATATTGAGATAAAACAAAAACCACTGAAGAAAGCGACTTGGCTGACGACGAGAAGTTTCACGACTATTTGTTGTAACCGAGAAAGCGACTGGAATCATTTTTAATAACTCAAAATTTTATATACGAATCAATGACTATTTGTGAAGTTTATGACAAACTGGTTTAATCTAAGTTACCAGTGATTTCCTTAGCATGAACAGCAATCATGGTTATAGTGGTTTTCTCATCTTCAGGGTAGCAGAATACAAATTTCAGTGACTGGTATCAATAAGCGATTCAAAAACATAAAAAATACACCCATTAAGTTACTTTAACAATACGCACCCAATTATTATGCTTGTTACTCTTACCCCTTACTCATAAATCAAAGCTGAAGGCAATCGAAAGAGGGATGAACTTTGTGTGCGCTCTCTAACAGAGAGAGAAGGGCAAGGAATATCTCACTGGAAAATTGGAGGACAGATATTGGTTTTGTAAATTTAACTTTTTTCCTCACAGTTACTCACTGTATTCTTGCGTCAACTACGGGTCTATTGGAGAAGGCTTGGTTTTGCATTTAAAAAATGTTGTCTGGCTGTTCTGAACGAGCTCTATTTAATAAAACAAATTAAAATGTAAAAACAGCACCAAATTAATTTGCAAGAGGCGATTCTATTTTAAAATTCAAATGTATATCCCACCTTCTAGTGAGCGATGCATCGGAGCAACTTGTTAAAGGCGCCCATTAATTTGACTAATAAGGGCTTCTCCAATTTTGCTTGGGGTTTGATAAACTCAAAGCTTGATAGGTTATTCTATCCAACTTAATGTACAATTAGTTAATAAACTCTGTTTTGTATACAAAGCTATCTTAAACAAAAACAAATTCAAAAAGGCAGAGGGGAAAACAAATTGACGCATTGTTGTACGGATGCTATATTTGCTATAAAAGGAAAACAATGATGAATCTTTTACTAATATAATAATATAATATATATAATATAATATAATAATAATATATATAACAGTATAATATAAGTTTAATATTAGTTTTTTCAGTCAGAGAAACGGAAGCAAATATGTGATTATGATGGAGACGTGATCGCTTATCCAACGCAGACCTTTTGAAAGGTCAGACACCAACGAAGTGAATCCACCTAAAATATCAATCAATATTAGGGCAGTTGACCGATTGTCTGACGAACGAAGACATTTGTCTCGAGGTTTGAACAGTTCACTAGTTCTTCCGACCCCACACCCAGTTCTTCTGAGAATCAATCTCCTATAAGATGGAGCTTCAAGTTAGACAATTTTTTGGAAGATTTCAGAAAAAAATACTTAATAAACATCTCTTCATTTTGCTAGGTTGAGCTCACAGATCTTTCCATTTATAGTTTTCAATATAGTCCATTTGAGGTGAGAAAAAGGCATCTAGTCAGTTATCCGCTAACAATCCAGTCAGACATTGCACAAAAAAGAGTATTTTCTTTTAGTTTGAACAGATCACCCTTCATACTTCATCTTTACGCCCAATCCTTAGTTCTTCCAGTCAGTTCTACACTCGGAAGCATTAGACTCGAATTTCGCTCTTATTAGAGCTCCTCAGTACTGCACATCATACCGTACCGTCCGTCTATGAACTTCAGGCTAATCACACGGAAGTCGTGTGTAACTCCTGTACCAACCAGTTCATAGCAGGGCTGAACCGAATCGCCAATTCATGTTTGTTTGGGTGCATCTTCAATGATGGTCTGTCACTTCAGTTTCGGCCGGCATCATTAAAGGGAGACACATCTGTTAACTCAATTTGAAAGTCTTGCCCCAAATCAGGTCTTCCATTCAGATTAAGAGCTAACTGGTCACAAGCCAACTAGGTTAGCACAATTCACATTCAACTTAGTTATTTGTGAATGGTGGTGTAAGATAACTGATATTGATTTAATATTGATTTTTCAAACCAACTGACGGACTATCCCTGAAGATGACACCTGAACAAACATGAATTGGAAATTCGGTTCAGTCCTTTTATGGACTGGTAGGCTCAATCGTAATACGCAAAACTGTCATGCGATTAGTCTGGGTTCCAAGCCTAGACGGGACGGGGTGAGATGCAGTACTGGAGAGCTCCAATAAGATTGAAATTCAAGTCTAATTCTTTCGAATGTAGAGTCGACAGGACAAACTGATGATTGTGTGTAAAAATGAGGTCTGAAGGACGGTCAGTCAAAAATACTATAAGTTATCCCACATCGCTACTCACAAGTCTTCGTGAGTTAAATGCCTGTTTTCTCTTATTGATCAATTATCTACAGGCAAACGACAAAGATAATCAATAGCTTCAAGTGCAAAAGTGCATTGAACAAACATATGAACTTTATTTGCCACTTGTTTGTTTTGTATCCGCAAACAGTCAAAATTGGGTTTGATATTTTGTGTCTTGTTTTCGGTAACGGCATCTACTGTTTGCACAATTACAGTACACCGGGTCTGTTTCAAAAATCAACTCGTTTTCATCGTTATTTTTCTGGGTGTTTAAAGGCAAGTGCAACTTATCCGTGCTGCACAGTTACAATGGCAGCATTTTGTATGTTGAAGTCATTTATTGGAGACAAACAAAATTTGGTCGCACATGTTATTGACAATCGGTATTTGCCGAACCCGCCAAACGTTCAGTGCATTGTACCGCGTGTTTCAGGATATGGCAGTTTTGGCGAACTGCCAGTACAGAAAAGGTTGATTTGCCGGCCTATTGACGCATACATGTTCTGCTTAGAACCACGACATTCTACTTTGTGTCCCTGTTTCAAGGACATCGATCATCAACTACCAATAAATTTCATTTTCAATTTCAAGATAATCGGCGAAGTGTGACGAAATTCAGTTAGGTTTATCCCAGACATTTTGCTGGAGTATTTGCCTTTCTTGCTATGATTGCTAAAACCTGAAATTGCTAGTCGCCACTTAGTGGAGTTGCCTCGTTATTTTTCTCTTAAGATGCTTTAAACGACACACTCTATCTTCAAATCTGACGCTGTATATCCTGTATGCTTTGAGGAGTCATGCGGTTTGAAAATAGGCTCCCGTTGGATAAACATCTGCTAATTTCCAGCTCGTCTTCGTTGATAGATAGATAATATAAAATATATTCGCCCTCGACTTTTAATGACTTCCATCAAAAAGGTCGACATTTCCTGGTTGTTTAAGGGATCTGAACAACTGCACACAAATTTTCACGTTTACTAAGCTTATGAGAAGACCTGGTGAACTCATTCACCACTCCTCCGGTTTCATGTGATCATGTTTTAATCTCAGGGATTAATTTGTTGCATGGATCCTTAAATCAAATGCTCCCTCAGGCTGATGGCTCAGTTAGCTATTCACGGCGGGACGATTATGCGACAAGGGTTTCTAGAGAGAAAAAACAGCATCCGCGTACGGAATTGTCTGGAACCCCTCTGTGTACAGAAGTAATTCTGTCTCGCGCTCGATCGCTTGAAAGGAAAGAGAAATAACAAGCAGGTGGCTGGGCTGTAAAACACTGCAGGTCTGATAACCACTGCTTTCGCTGTGCAGTTAGTTAGCGTGATAAATTTAAAGTTTACAAGTTGCTGCATTATTCAGACAAAGTGTTTGATCCTATTTGAACAGTGTGCAAGCTCGGATGTTTTTTAAAGCAGATTGCTGGAATGCGACCGACAACAGTTGACGTGGTGACTCTGCTCCGGAGAACTCCATGCATTCAAGTTTTCCGAACCCATATCTGCATCAGCAAACACTAACATCTATCTATTGTATCCGTAAATACAAATGGACCGAATTAACAATTTAGTTGCGTGCTCATACAAGACGGTGATCGTTCATCGTGCGGTTCAGTGTTAGAGGAGTTTGTGCTTCTAGCTTCGAGTACGGTGGGGACACAAACACTGAAAACACTGGAAGGTGGAAGATCCAGCAAGAAGTCTAGGATTTACGCAGTGACCTTCGTTGTCCTGCACAAAATGTCGCGAAAAACAGAATACCTTTATTCTTGTTCAGTTATAGTGGTTCAGAAACGGATAAATGGTAGACTTATTCACTTTGTCTGCCTGCATATTTCACAAAACATAATTATCTTAAACACTAAAGGTTTTGAGGGAATCACTAGTGAAGTTAAGTTTTTTAATCGGATAGGGCAATATCGAAATTCGCTTTCAAGAAAATACAATGTGGTTTTCCTCGAATTAACGGTGATCTCAATGGAAAACAACAGTTCCCTAATCTCGGTCTAAACAGAGAAAAATTATCTGAGCCGCAATTTCGTACATGGACTGCTCACGGATCCTGTACTGTTCTCGCGATTATTAGTTCCTCTACTATTCTGGTTCGAATTTCGCCTGTAGAGAAAGAGAAGAGTCCCCTGGGGGTTGCGTCATTAACACCAAAACGCTCGGAAATGCAGCGGGGCATGAATGATTGATATTTTTTCACACACCCCTGAAACCTTTTTGAACCAGTGCTGAGTGTTTCACTATTTGACGTTACATGGTTATCAGAATCAAGCAGGTCGAACCGTGCCAACATATGCATGACCCATGGGACCACAGGACTTCTAGCTATCATCAGATGAATAAATGAGTATAGATTTAATTAATAATTCGGTGACTATGACCGATGGATTGATACGTTCATTACTGTTGAATTGCGTCGAGAAGTTGTGGTCCGACTGGGATACATAGATAGATATCCGTGTATCTAGAAAACAACTTCGGACAAAGGTGACTTTGTCGGTGATTCGAATTGCCTTGTAATTGATATTAAATTAGGAAGCAATCATCTGCAATAGTTTCTGTTCCAACCAAAACCCAAGGGAGAAAATGACTAACATTCTTCTCCTGAAAGCCAGAAATTTGGGAACATGCTTTCAAATATCAATAAAAAGCGGTAAAGAATGGCAGATATTCTAATAATTTTGACTCTTTATTAATTAGCTTAAATTAAGATTAGCTACAGTTTGGTAAAACAAAAAGTAAATGTCCTCTAAATTCATGAGTTACGCAAATGCAGAGTCAATATCTCGAAAGTGACTATAGTTGTGGAAAAACACCCAATTCAGTAAAGTGCAGCATTGTATTGATCACTTGATGGCTATGTTGTTTTCAACTCTAACATAACCTGCCCGTTTATTCAGTCTGTGATCTCATTCACCGGGTCCTGTGGGACACAGTGTGTTAACCGAACGAATAGATGTTTAACAAAAACAATTGGTTTGGGTAACTATGTGAGGTATTCATTATTCTATTTCGATCGTTTCACATCTAATGAGGTACAACTCCGTGGTTATTGTGGTCTGGGCATTTTCATCTCTCTATTTAGTTTGCTGCCGTTTATCTGGGTGGATTATAAATCCTATCTTGGCCTCAGCCGAAGCGGTTGGAATCCAGCTGCATAAGTTCCAAACCCCATCTTCTCTGTGTTCCACTCCCAAATGCGGTTCACAACAGTACTCATTCCTCCGTGGTGGTCACTACACTAAGCAGACTAATTCCCTTCACGAATGGAATCAGTGATCGTGTATCGTGACGATCAAAGTGTACCGAACATCCACTCATGAAATGATGTCATTTCGCTTCTTGATTGCACGAAACAGTGTGGTGTGCTCACCAAGTGATTGTCTAGTGGATGAATAGCCTAATGATTGGAACACTGTTAGCATATATTCATGGTAAACCAGAAGGCTTTTGTTATTGGTAAGAAAGAGTTGTGAGTTTATTCTCAAGTGAATAAAATCAGGTTCCTAAACATTTAATCGTTACCAGTCTATGCAGAAGATGAACCAAATGTGATTCGTCATTTTTGCTGGAATACAATGTCTTTGTTCGTTTTCTGGTATCCATGATGACGTGGTACGTGTCTCTTTCGGAGGCCAGTGTAGCACATTCGGCTTGTATAGGTGCTTGACGCAACTGTTAGAAGCGTCATTTGTGTTGATTTGTGTGTACTTCATTTGCAAAGTATCAGATAGACGCAGAACCGTTGCTTTAAAGTCCGTTTCACCCGAAAATTCCGAAATTCACGAGCTCCCTCTGCTTATCTTATGCCGTGCTAGCCTTTTGCCGCCTATCAACCATTTATTTTTGTTATGGAATGCCAACTTAAGGTCTTGCAATGCTTAATTTATATTACACGCTGTGTGCGGTGAGGACTCAAGTGATTGCTTTAATCATTCCGTTTGTCATCTTAAATGGTTTCCTGTGAGAGACTAGTTAATCAGTTAACGCAAATCCTGGTAAGCAATAGTTGAGCAAAAGCGCGTGCCGGTGATTTGGGTGCTCATTCACTGCACGAGTTAGATTTTACATACACTTTTTATGGCATATGAGCGCATATTTAAATGTATTTTTCTATGTAATCCCATGGAGGCGGCGGTTAGTGGTTTAGTCACTGTCACCGCTGTGCTTTGGACCCCCTAGTTCAAGGTTCGAGTCCCGTCATTGACACACAATTGTGGTGATAGACAGCTTTGCTGCCGTCCGGTTGCATACCAGGTCTAACATATGTGGTTCACCATTCCAAGTTCCGGAGCTTAGGTTAACGGTTTCCATCAATGAACAGCAGTTCCCCGTGACTATGGGATTTAGCCCGTCTGCTTTTCGTAACACTCAAGTGTGTAATAAAAACATTACGCCACTAAGACCATCACAGCGTAACTCAAATGGATATTTACTCATTTTCCTCGCTATGAGAAATAATTCTTCTTCTCGCCTTGAGAACTGCTCTCATGGAGTGCGCGTTTTAAAAGTGTCTGCTGAAAGGGGCTTTATTAGCTGCTTTCTTATGAGTAGATTGTTTGCGTCAAGGATGGGCTGTAGGCGGATGAACCAGGGGTGAAAAGCTGGTAGGTTTCGGAGAACTGGAAGGTATTGATTCCTAAATTCACACGAAAAGGCACGAAAACCGCACCCAGAACCAACAATTAATGATGATGGTTGAACCGATTGAAATTATTGGATACAATGGGAGCACATTATGCGTTTCTAGGATGTTAGATAATACTGAATTAATATCGGTCTCCATACCCTACCCAGTGGTGCCTTGTGAGTGAGCCGACGGCTGCCCTTGCGCTTTGACGAAGGATTTTTATAAAATGCAGGTGCCTAGGCTTGGAAAACTGAAGCGGACTGGGTCACAGAACTAATTATAGATAAAAGCATGTATAGAAATGATGAAAATATTCATATTATTCCCCTTACCGGTCAAATTCTAAAGTGAAACCGAGAAACGGTTTCAATGAATAAGTATCCGACGGTAATCACTTGCGTCTGATCAGCTTTGCCTGAACACAATTTTATATGTTCATTGATTTTGATTGACAAATAACATATAGTCCTTGGTAACCTTTGCATGAAACCCACATTTGATTTTGGTATATCAATTATTGCAGAACCCTGATCATCCATGTCGTTCACTATTAGCCTTGTCGCCCAACACTCATCTCAGAAGGCACTCATTCTAATTAGTGCTCCACAGATGTCGACTAGAATGCCGGAGTTATTCATTTGCTCTCAATGTGCAGTATTTGGAAATCCCCAACACCCCAGGTTGTTTCTGTGTCCACAATCGATCATTTGAAGCACAAACTGGTTGAAACACTGATAAGTGTTCAATTTCGAAATTTGTAGCAGTGCACCGGAAAAAAACAAAATTTGTGACACCCCGTATCTTTCTATGAACAGTAAATCAAATTTATGCTAAACCCTATGGAACAAGAAAAACAACCGTTTGTATTTCCCAAGACAAAACTTTGACTTTGTTGGGGACTAATTGTGATACTGAGTTACACCTTAAACCACAGTTGCCGAGTTCATCCAACCCGGGGTTCATCCGATATTCTTGCCTTCCTTTATCTCGTTTGCAGACAACAGACACGGTGTGTCGTGCACCAAGAAACCATTGTGAACCGTTGTCATTCACAACCGGACCGAATGAACCCAATCCGACCCAGACGTGCTAAACACGATTTTCATTTGTTTCAGGCTGGTCATCGAATACCACGAAGTGCCTCCGCTCCGTTGAGAGTTCTTTTATACCCGATTCCGAGAAACACCAACCATTAATAAAATTTAAGAGTGCGCGCGCGAGAGAGAGAGAGTTAGCTATCTGGTGCTGTCCACCATCGCACGGGGCACAGAGAGAGCGTGAATACGACAACCACAGAGAGAACACAGGCCGTGGTAACCAGTTCTACTCTGGTATTCACGACACCAAGCAAGGCTGAAAACAAATGATCACAAAAATAGGTGGACATAATTGCTATGAGTTTTATGGCACACAGAGGGACCAGGTTTGATCTTTGTTCGGACCCGCGAACATCTGGTGGAATTTTAAGGCCCAAATCTGTCAAATCTGTGTGAGAACCAGATGGGCAATATTGATCGGCAGGTGAATCATAAAATTGCATTGACTGACCAGGCCAAATCTCGATTTGAATAGTATCAGATGCAGCTGTAACAAAAAGGTCTTTTTTATTTTACGTCTCCTCCTCCCCCCCATCACTTGAGATCCATCAATCGCCCACACAGGACACAAAAAGCGGATACAATATGGGATAAGCCAAGCAGAATTGCTTTTTCTTAAATAAAATTGTCAATCCGATACCTGAATTGCGGTTATGGCTGTTGCCTTGATGGCTTCGTTGCTGCATTTTTAACTCCAAACTTGTCCGTACCGATAGAGTGCTTCACTTTAATCCAAAGCACACAAATGTGACAAAAGGAGTCAGCTACATGAATAACAAAGACAGACAAACAACGGCAAAGAAAACAGACTGACTTCATTGAACTTCGGTCACTGTTCAGTTTACTATTTTAGTAAAATCTGTCAACAACTGTTTAATTGTTGTGAATTCAAGTCAGTTGATCAGAAAAATGGGATACAGAAATCCGGAACGTGTCTGATGCTTTCAAAGATTTTTTACTTTGATTACGAACAAGTTGGTTGCCCCCTTTATTTTGTTTTAGGAATATGTTTCCTATTTTTCCTTCAATTGCCCACTTTCAATAAAAACGCTCCACTGCAGTAAAAGAGCAACCAGACTTGAGTTAAAGTAAGGCACTGAGGAGCAAATTAACGGCCATTAGAAATTTCACTTGTTTCTTCATTCAACTATACCGTTGTTGACACGCATGAGAGGAAGTTGGATAGCGGACCAATCTGGAATACATGAGAATTCCAAAACACGGGGAAGAGCGACGAAGACGAACTCACGACCTTCCGGTAGCTGTTACAATGCCCTGAATCAAATGTTTTCGATACTATAAGACCACTTTGTTCAGTATTAATTTTGGTCTAACCCGGTACACCAACTTCTTTCAGTTTGGTTTCAGCAAATTTTATAAAACTGTTTGACGATCCAAATCATTGAAAGATTGCCTGTGCCTTCGCTATGGAAAACAGTTGCTCTCATCAATAAAAACTAATTCAAGCCGCTATTAGTGGTACGGAAAAAGAGAATACGTTTGGGAATCTTGGATTCGAAAGAAAAATAATTCAATCTTTCATTCGAAAATGCGGTAAAGCCTGAAGTGCTGGATAATGAAACGGAAAGCTACTTTACTATTGAAGCAGGCAGTACTATTACTAAACCTTTTGAAACATCGTTCTGTATAAAGGTTTTGGAGCATTGTTGTTGGTGGACGTTGTTGTGTCAGTGGACAGTTGTTTGGTCCTTACCGTGGTTAAGCTGAGGCGAGCGGTGTTTTTTCCCCGTTTGACTTACACTACAAATCATTGGGTGTTCAGACCCCTCTTTTTCAACTATATAGTGACAGGGCTATTTGTATCGCACATGGCATCCACCACAAATGACAGTTTTCTTTCACCCCTATTGAATTATTATTGGTATGCCTGTAGAAGCACTAAGGTTCTTTTTTTGAATCGTTGGCTAAAGGATCTCCACTAGTGATATAATTGTCCGATTTCTATGCATTAATGTATTTTGTAGCCGAACTCTAAAATGAAATTAGCTGTTTGATGCGTTTTTAAGTCGGATGACTCCTGGCATATCCTGGAACGAGACTTTTAAGCAGATGAGAGTGAACTTGAGCAGTATGGTACGTCTATCGTTCTCAAAATAACAGAATGCACTGTCTCCATGCCCACTTGTGTGTCAAACTGACTCGATCGAATCAGACTTGGCAATAATATCGTCCTTGGTGTATAATGGAATAGCAGATGATTGGCATTACACCAAAAATCATTGGAAAACAAGTAGTTTGTCTTCAAATAGTGTTATCATATTTCCTACGACTGAAGTAACTCCAAGCATTCGCCAATTTTTAAAGTTCGTTTACTAATTAAAAATGCAAGAACCAGTCAATCAAGAGAGGCTCAATAACCAATCATTTTAGGTACAAGACCTGCATGCTGAATAGAAGGGTTTTTCACTATTGATGAATTCGTTTCATCAAGCGNCCATAAAGGGGTTCACGAGGTAATTGGTATTGAGCCTCCCGTTATCACAATGAATTCGTGCATCAGTTATTAAACGGTAACATGCATAACGGTGTGGAGGACAACATCGATTGTGGAACAGTGAGGGGTGAATAGAGCTACAGGAATTATACATTCAATAACTTGCCACAAGACAAATGAAGTTGACATGCAAAATTTCAAATTCAGTTATGTCACGTCGTTATCACTTCCTGCAACCCAGCCTCCGAAATGATCTTACGGAAATTGAATATTACATATTTAACACGACTTTTATTATTTGTTGCGTATTAGAACATCAGCGATAATGTTAAGAACTAAACTACGTAACCAAACAAACCAATTCTTGTCCTGAGGTCATCATCATCTTTGTAATGTCTACTCAGAAATGACAGAAGATGTTGCACGCAACTGATGAACCTCACTCCAAATATTCGATTAAATGTCTTTCGAGCAAAACCCACGAGCACGTATCGAGGTGTTTTTTTCTCTCATCGTCACCGACAAACCTGTGTGAGACAGGTTACCAATACCAAATTCCTTAGGCAGCAGAACGAATTCTGCGAGCTGAAGGAAACGATTCAATGTTGAATAGCCCCGGAAAAACAAACATACTGTCTGAGTTCCACAAAACGTATTCCAAACTTGGTATCAAACAAAATTCCATTCAATCTCTTCGTAGTCTCCAATCAGGATGACAGACAGAATTTTTTTTACTGCAGATGGATAAATAATGTGTAATTAGCGTGTGGCAAACTGCGGTATTATTTTGTCCGTTTGCATTTGGAATCAAAGAGGGTAACTATATATGTACACATATGTGTCTACAGAAACACAAATACGTGTAATAGTTTTCCAAGAAATCAATCCCAGTTTACAGGAGACGAAAAGTAAACAAAACGGCGGTTAATTATAGAAAGCACAGTTGAACCCATCAGGGACTCTTCCAAGCCATCGCAGTTTCGAACAGGGATAATAGCATTTCCAAGAAAATTAGCTTTCTCTAAACTATGCAATCAAATTTTTCTCGAGAAAACGAGTTTTCATGCAAGACTTGAGAGACGCTATGGATAAAAAATCGCCATCACCATCGCCAGTATTATCACCAATATCATCATCAACATCCTCACTAGGTAGAAAAATAGCGAGAACTGAACACTACCGTTAATCGCTGTCAAGATCAAAATGTGTGAAAACTCATTACTCATGTGTTACTTAAATAGGGACTGGGTCTGTTTTGATGGAAGGGAGAGAAAGTGAGTCACTTTAGTCAAAATACATAATCCCGTCGTTCACAAGTACTATTTTATGTAATCTGTCTTGATTAGAAAGAGTACAAGAAAACCACTTATGTTGGTCAACTGTCATGTCATTAAGTGATTCGAGCTAACCAGTCACGTTGTGTTTTGAATCTGTGTCTGAAAACCGAGGAAGATACAGCTAATTCTCCACCACCACCACCACCACCACCACCATCACGTTTACCTGAAATTTCTCGAGCCGGTTCACCTCGTCTACAAAAGAACACAGTTTTCAGTGTGTCAATTTTTATGTTCACCGGATCATTTAGAGTTAGCCCAAACAGAATGGACTCACGACACCTCACAATAAGACAGTTGTAGTGTCCTATAATGAGTAACTGTTTCCAGCTCACATTTGTGCTTTCATGACGGCTGTTCACAGAGGGGAATTTAATATCACTTATTGGTGTTAAAGCTCCTTAGTATTTGCAAAATATTTGCTTTCAATGTTTTATTAATTCTGTTTCTTTTGTATATTTTGTAATTATTATATATATATATTACAAAATGCATACATGTAGGCAGTCCAAAAGGGTACTTAGTAAGTGCTCTTTGTCTCTAGTCAGACTCCTCAATTGTTAAAAACTAAGACCTGTTATACACAAATCCCATCGGAGGATGACACTACTGTTTATTCAGGATACTCACTTTACCAGTAGGAGTTGTACTTATCTACGTGGTGAATTGTTATAAGGAATACTCACAGTATTAGAGCGTCGATAGCTGAGTATAAAATTTGTTTGAACCCGAACGACAAATGTGACAGACCGAACCTTAAACCTCATGCTTGCAAATCTCTGTTGATCGGAACAGTTTTGGACAGTCAAACCCGGGCCCACCGGTTTATCTGTTACATCACGATTCACAGAAAGTGTATGTAAGTGGTCATTCAGAGGTCCGTTTCATGTCATGCATCGTACAATCCTCCCCTCCCTCCCTCCCTCCCCACCACAGATTGTTGCTTCATCGTCAATGATGAAACCGGTTTGCAGGTAACCAAACTTTGGTTTCTTCCTTCCAACGGGGGATGTGTTCTGATGTGTTCCACAGTACCAATATCTGCATTCAAAATATCTCCCTCCGTGCCGATTTGCCAGGAAAAATCACTTAGTCTATGATAAGGAAGACAGCTGACAAATATGAACAGCTGATATGAAAACACAGAGATTGTGATTCTGTGTTTAATTGTTTATCATCAACATTGAGATCCTGGGCAGTGAAATACAAATGTAAGCCGATGCGGGAATAACAGCTTGAAGGACACGATCTTAAGTGTGAATGCAATCAAACAACCGAACATCTTGAATAAACTGTTAAAAGGAGGAATAGTAGAGAGAGAAAAAGCAAATCGATCATATACCACTATTAACAGTGATATGTTCGCAGTATAGTATTATTCTGCATTCTCATTTTCCTTTCCTCCTGACAAGAATACTTGGTTGCTGCCCTTTTCACTAAGTATTCATTGATTTAGTGATAGAATACGTTTGGGTTAAACGCATTTGCAATATGGCATCATATCAAGGCCTACTTAGAGTACATTTTAATAAAACAACGGATTTGGCAATCATAAAATGTACGGGGAATATTGCATATAGTAGTAATAAGGTATGGATTGCAAGACCTCAGACGTAGAACCACAATGTATTTAAATGTCAGGAGCGATTCGTAAACTATGCTGGACTAAAGTTCCTAAAGTGCATAGGATATATCGATGTGCCTCGAGGCTGGAACCCATTCTGTCACTTCCAGAAAAAACAGTTTACTACAATCGTGAATAAAGGGATAATATCTTTACTCGATTTAACATTTAGATCATCAAGATGCAGGCTTTTTGATGAAATCAACTAGTGTGAAGTTTGTCTATTGCGTTTTTTGGATGGGTTAAATTGCAGGGAACAACGCTTCCAATGTGGTGGATATACATCAGATCAGGTAAAAAAGCTGGACAGGAAGGGTATTTCAGTGATCTAATGCAAAATTAAATCTCCATGACGAATAAATCTCCATGGGAAAAAACAGCTATACGCGTAACAATCCCGTGCCCGATAAATGCATGATTCCGGTTTAATCTCAGGGGAGAGAAATAGAGAAATCAACCATTGTTGGGCAAATGCCGTTCAAGAACAGTGACGAATAAGCACTGAACTATTCATTATCGACATAATGCAAGCTGCTGCTGATCCTCCTGGCTGGCCTAAATTGTGACCCTTCTGTGCAAACGCTTAAATGCATTGTGTTTAGACCTTGCTTATATTGGCTAACCCAAGAACAAAAATCTTTAGGTGTTATGAATGAAATTCCATATGGATGAACAAGCGGGGACATTTTGAGCATTCACTACTAGATAAACAAGCTAGTGAGGTTGGTGGACACATTGGGTGAGCATTTTAATTGAATTCTAAAATAATTATATTTCACGAGTTTTGTTTCATCAATTATATGTCATCGAGAAACGTTCTGTTCATATTAACAATTTACCAGAACAAGTTTCGACCAAACTCACGCAAAAAGAATGCAGAAGTAAGCCAGGGATGGATTCCCAAGAGTTAAATATAGGTGGCATTTATTTAAAAATAAATTTGTGATAATGAGAGATAACTGCATTTAGGAAATGTATCACATAAACTCCGGACAGCTTGGTACTCACACTGGTTTTCTATTACCAAAACGTTACATGAATTCTCTGACAAACGCAGCGATTATTTTACGCAATATCGACCACATACTAGAAAATATTTCTCGATTTACCTAACAGATCAACATGGTCCGAGCATAGCTATTTATCATTGCAACTGAGCTGACGGATGCAATCTCCTTGACTAACGTTCATTCCCCGTACAACATTCAGTGTGCTATAACTGATACTAATGTTTCGTATTTGCTCTCAAGCACCAGCGGTTTTAAAGTGAACTGAACTTTTGCATAATTTCGCAAATATATTTAATCGAAAAATAGCAGCACCTATATCTATTTTCGTTCATCCCTAACGTACCCCTCTCTTGTGAGTGAATTCAGAATGTTTGTCAAACTGACAACCGACAGCAGACGTTCATTGACTGACCGATGATGGTGGTCATGATGATGATGATGTTGATGATGATGACGACGACGATGATGATACAGATAACGCAACAAAATGAAGGATAACAGTTGAATTGTTACAGTTAATATTATTGCAGTTACTATTACAGTTGGACTGCAATCCAACTGGTACACGGTCAGCTGGCGGATGTGTTCACCCACGATCGCGACATTCCGAGGGCAGTTGTAAGCGCACGAGTGTAACTGGAGTATCACTGTGTGCAAGGCATGTAATGTATTATCAAAGTGAAGTTGCGATATCTGACTGAGTGAATAAACCTGTCAACCCAAACTAGAAATTTCATACCGAAACGTGCTGGCCTTTCATCTCAATTTGACCAAACTTGAGGAGGCTTCATGAATACGTGTCTATGGAACCAAGTGGAAAATGAAAACATCCAAACATATGTGTGGGCGTTTCGGTACGGAGTTCAGTATCAGCAAGTAAACGTTCTAGTTGAAAACTTGTTCAGTAGTGAAAAGAAATTTCACAGTTACAACGGGGATTACAACCGGCAGATCCACACCGTTTGAATGCAACCGTTTGCTACAAGTTGCCATTCCAATTGCACATTGGGTCGTATTATTATTATTTTTTTACTTTTATTAATTGAACAAATTACCGGTCACGAAATGTTTTAGTCGTCAGGAAGCTAGATGAATGTCATCAAACGTATTTGAATTTGACAAGAACTACTCCGCATCCGGAAGAAATAAATTTCACTATTTTAAGTTTGTGATGATTTTCGTTAGCTCGTTTTTGAGTATCCCAAAACACATGCACATTTCTCGGCGAAAGTTCTCAGTCGTTTCATCTTAAATCAAGTACCCAAAGAGAGAGCGTAACGATTTGGTCCAGTCTGATCGATAATGAGTAGAGATTTGTAAAAATGGGTGCCATTTTACGGTCTTATTTTACCCTTGATCATTTTAAATTACTCAAGTAACACCCTTTATTGGACGCCTTCAGTTGCAAACTGATCCATACCTGCGAGAAAACAATGACATTTGTCAATCTCACTTAAGGTTTTCCAGTTCTATGAGCCAAATAGTTTTATTAGTGAGATTGATAAGCGCTCCATTTTTGAACTATTTGCTAGAAACGCGTTAGCATTAGCGTGCAAATGATTGTTACCAATTTCTGAACCTTTTAGCAAACGATCNACGATCACTAAGTAAAGTTTACGAATGCCGACATTCGATGACAGCATACGACTCATGCTACCAGCGCTTCGGAAAACAACTTACCCCAGAAAAGTACACGATACTTCATATCCGCTTTCAGTCAGCTTTTCGTGTGAATTGCGCTTCTCGGATGCGCTGCGGGATTCCAATAACGGAGTACGGCTTATATCACCAGGAGGTTGTACTGGTCTGCTGTGATCTGGAGAGAACACGTGAGTATGAGCACGGACCTCGGTGATTGGTCGGTGAGATAAACGAACCGTGGGTGACCGTCAGCAGCTGAGAATACCGCAACTGGGAGTTAGGTATCGGTGATACACACCCACGCAAAAAACGTGAGTGGATCCAATTGGCGGAGCAGGTAGGGGCTAACAACATCTGATTCGGGTGATTCAAACTTTTTTGATTGGCCCAAATGTGCACTGCGATAGTCCACACGTGAACGTTTACAGGTGATAGTACGGACTGCGGTAAGGGCAACACGCTATGTTTGACATCGCGTGGGTGGACATATAGAAGAAACAATTCGGTATGAATGAAGTTTACTTCGAAAATTGTCCGTCAAAAGAGCATTATTTGATAGACTGGTAGCTCTTGTACACTGCGGTAAATAGTGTTGGACATTTCCGTCTGACAGTTAGCCATAAGTAGGAGTTTCTTTTCAGATATACTTGTTGGTAGGAATTGTCCTCGGAAGTTGATATATTCTCATGACGATTTGGTTCACATGTCCAGAAAGGAAAATCTTCCTATTTTTAGCCAACGATTAAGGTGAAGCCTGTTTTGGTCGGTGTGATAAATGCATATTTGTGGGAGGGGGGCGCTAAATATGGACGATGCGAAAGAAAACGTTTCTGTGAGGTCCATCAATCAGTATTGGACTCAGTAAACTAGTTGACAGGTTGGACTGAAATTTCCAATGAACTTATTACCTATAAAATAAGAGATATACATCTAGGAGCAAGCACAAATGAAACTGAAATGACCACAAATATTGTTTACCTTGAATTCTGGCTGGTGTTTTGATTATTCTTTTCGTTAAGTTCATTCCGGTTTCAGCCTGTATAATAATCATTGATAGTTCAAGTATTTAGTTGACCATTGTAGGTCATTAATTTCCGACAGGACCGGTTGGCCCCATTGATGCTACAAAACAAAAAAAAACAATGAATAAATCTTAAGCAGAAGCACGTAAACCGATCTGGTAGTTATTCGGATGCTCATTTAGATTACACCATGTCATAAGTAATTTTAAAAATGCAGAGGTTGAAACGTTCATTTTCCACCTAATTTTCTCGGA